>JAPYYV010012182.1:0-11707 GCA_030522625.1 Copidosoma aretas | reverse complement strand
TTAATATGTAATGTTAAAATGTGCCTCATGCGAGTAAGGCTATATGTACTAAGTTTACAATAAAGCCTAAAAATAAATACACTACGTTCGTAGGTATTTTATTTTTATTAAAAAAAAAAAAAGTTCATTAAATAAAATACTTCATTGAAATACATTAAAAATAACATAACTTGTAAGACTAGTGGATTAAGTACATGGGCGTCTAAAATTATTCGTCATACTTTACATGAAAGCATATTACATATTGACTGTAACCTACCTTCTGTATCTCCTGTATGCACACAATAAGGAGAAAAAAAAAAAAAAAAAAAAAAAAAATCATGACTGGGCAATGGGGACAACTCTGAAAATCTGCACAGCGTTGTCAGATCTTCACTCGTCGCTTGTTTCCCCTTGCCCCTCAAGCATTTCCCCCCGCTAACTGTACCGAACGTCCTTAAGAGAAAAATGCAGTTTAAGAAATATCTTATTTAAATTTTTCACTAATATAAAAAATTTTCTCTCTATTTAATAGTATTGTATCCAATATTCAATAATAAAATTTCAAACTTAAAAAAAAAAATATCTTTCTTTCATATAAATGTTAACGTTTCACTTTAAAGCCTCTAGTCTCCCGTTCTTTTTTTATTCCATGATCCATAGCTATTCCACGATCCACAGCCCTTTAAAAATCAAAATCGAGCAGTCAGAATTTGCTAGAATACCTCCCCCAACCAGTGATTGAATTAAAGCTCTTTGCAAGGACTTTCGACTAGTTTTCGAATAGATTCTTTAACTTTACTCTGTACCGACAGCTAATTGAAATAGCTGCTTTGGGTAAGCTTATATTTTCACTCGATTTTATTCAGTTACTGTAAGCGACGGAAAGACACACAATTGTAGGGATGGAAAAGGCATAGAGAGAAGCGAGCAAAAACAGTAGGGTGAAAAAAGAGCACGAATGAGCGAAATGAAGCACGTCTCAATTCGGCGCAGAGGTAAGTAACACTCTGTGGTCGTCAAGCCACCTATGTTTTCATCGACCTCGTGGAGCTTCCTTCTAGAGTGAAGGTCACAAACGTGCATGAGCTTACGTGCGAAGTGGTAGGTCTAAAGCTGACAGGTTAAAAGAGCGCTCTACGTCGCAGAGATATGGGCATCAAGAATTGTTGAGTAAGTAATGTGCAAAAGGTTCCGCCTTACCTAGCTTTCATCTATGCGTGCGCAATGAGACCGATAATTATTAAGTCGTGAAAATTATGTCATGTTTGCACTAATAATCTATATAAAATGCATCAAATGATGAACTAATCATGTATGTTTGTAAATTCTACGACAGAACTAAAATATTGTAATCGTTATGCGAATGAAGCAGATCGCAGGCGAGAAACAGAGATAGGGCTAGGGATAGGGACTGGGCGTTGGGAAAGCAAAGAAGGAGCAAGCAGCACTGAATAAATATTGCGGTAGGCAGTTGTGATCGGCTGAAACGCTGCAAGGGCCACCCACTCGACTCTAATCGGAGTATCTACGGTTGAGGTAGAGACTAGAGAAAGGTGAGTTGGTGGAGGTAGTTGCGGTAGAGAAAGGTGCGTGTGCTGGCGTAGGTGATATAAAGTTTTTTTGTTGAATAAATGATGAATAATCTATGTATTTTTCCTTTGTGTCTGTTTCCTTTCCCTGTCGTCTTCAGTTATTTTATTTATAAGTCAGTCCACAATTAAGCTAGAGACTGATCAAAAGCACTGATCAAAAGCTTTAATTCAATCACAAATAAGTAAAAATATTGAACGGATCAAAAGTTAGGAGCAAATACAATTCGTCTTCAAAATGCCTCTAACTCATTGACTTTCACGTTTTTTAACTCACACTTGAACAGCTCGTAACTTCCGTCCCGATTGCTTTTTTTGACTTAACCTGAACTTTAATTAAAGCTCTCTTCAAGCTCTATCGATAGTTGTTATTAACTTAACTCAAAGAAAATACGCGGGGCGAAATAACTTGTGATTCAAAATTTTATTTTAGAACTTGAAACTTTCACACGATCTGCTCTCTTAGTTGCTAGGCAAAAAAAAATGGCCGAGGAAAAATTAAAATGTAACATTTTTATAAAATAGCTCTTTAGCAAATAAACAAACAAAAACTCGGACATTTCTCTACGGCAAAACGCCCATTTTCCAACATAAAAATTGGTCGCCCATGTTGAACTTCCTTTAAAAGGGCAAAAAAAAGGTTTTGTCATGCAAATAATCGTTTTTTGGTAATAACCTTAAATCTCAGCCATAAACGATTGGCAGCACACTAGCAGTATGATTCAAAATACACTTCAATTTGTCCCAGTACTTTGATTTAAATGTACCAGCGAGGTGCTTGAGACTGACATATATTTTTTTTAATGTGGACTTGGCATCGGTGAACCTATCTATTATAATGAGAATGTAAAAAAATTTTAACCAGTTTTCAGAAGTGGTGGTTTTTTTTTCCATCAGTGTTGCTGAATCCAAGCGTCGGGCTGAAAATTACATTTTTAAATATGTATAAGTTTCTTTTTGGCTAATCAGATATCCATAATTCCAAATCATATCTTTGTTACCTTAAATTTTATAATTTGAGTTACAATGGTGTGCCTACCACCCCCAAGCGTTAAGCGTTAACCCAATATTTGATTTTGTATTATAATTTAAAGGGTTTAGGCTCGTACATAGCAAAAATAAATAAATAAATAAATGGATTAATTGTGGAAAAAATTTTGAGCGAAAAAAGATGTTTTCGGCAAAATGGAATTTAAAAAAAATCGGCCTCTTCAGTGTTTTGTACTCAACATGACAGGTATATAAACTAATCTTCTGATTCTGAAATATTACATCATCAGATAAAATTTTAATGATTGACAGAGGTTCTACTTCTTTGTCGATTTTCGGAATTTTAAATAAGGTTGCTTAAATGTCAGTTTGAACTACCTCGTATACGGCTGTAAAAAAATTTTGTAAGTAAAATCCTCAGATATGTATTTTTTTTCAATAAAGAATCGAAAAAATGGTCTAAATTTGATTCGTTAACCTCACCGCGGCGTGCCGTATACTCCGGGTGCCAGGAGGGTTTTCTTGGCCAATTCGAGGTCTGTGGCTCTACCAAGGTTTTTTTATGTATTTTGAACTGCTGAATCCAAATTTCGAGGGTTGAATGATGGAAAATGCTGACATGAATTGTTATGAACAATTTTTATCAACAAATAATAAAAACTTTGTATTTTACTTAGAAACAAATTTCTTTCAGTTATTTGAGCTATTTTAAACAGAAAATCTATCGTAAAATTTTCTAAACCTCTTAGATTTTCAAAAAAAAAATAATGAAGTTCCAAAAACTCGTTGTTCAAGTTTTTCGGCCCTATCATGCTCTTTTAATACTGCATATTTTTTGAAGTGTAAATAGCTTGGAATACGAGTAAAACCTAGTAGTCTAACGACGTGATAAACTTATGATTGTATATGTTAATAATTTTTCTCTTACGAATTTCAAAGGTGCACGTTTGAGTTCCTTTATTGTAAATTCTGAAACTATAAGTTTTTGTCTCCGGTCCAAGTCCATTGAGATCCCACAGCTCTACCAAGATTTGTTTTATGTATTTCCACCCTTTAAATCGAAATTTCAAAGGTGGAATGGTCCATCTTGGAAACATAGGTTACCTTGACATCATCCGTGATTTATTATTAGCTAATGATTACCCACATTAGTTTATTTCAAAACATATGAATATCAGATCAAATAAGTTATATTCCAATAATAATTCTGTTACTGCTGTTTCTAGAACAGAATTGAACAACTTTTGTCTTTTACATCTTTTAAAAAATATTAGTTTGGATTTAAAACGTGTTTCAAAAACATTTAGTATTAACTTAATTTTAAAATCTTTCAACAAAATAAAATTTACTAATAATCTTGGTAAGGACCCTATCAATGAACTTGAACACTATAGGTTAGTTTCTTTTACTGATTGTCGGGGTGTTGATGGTTTTCACGTGAGCCAGACGTGCCGTAGATTGGACGTTAGGAACAGGGAACATAAGAATATTTTCAAAGAATGTAAAAATTGTGACGTAGACAATTGCGACAAATGTAAGATGAGAAAGGGAAAAATCAGCTTTATTAAAACCCTATTTGAATAGAAGTTACTATTTTTAGGCAGGACTGCTTCACAGGAGTGCCTTATATTTTCACTAGAGCGAAAAGTGGAACCATCCAAAAAATGACTATTTGGAACGTGAAACAAATTTTTATCCTAATATGACTGTGATCCGAAGTGGTCCTATGGTGTATATAATCAACTCTGTGTGTATGTAATCAAGTTACCAGACTAACTCAAGTAATTTTCATCTGATTGACCTCAAATTTGGTAGATATCTTCGCCTTCACCATAGAACGTGATAGTTTAAAATTGGAGAAGTTTCGCCAAAGGGAAAAAAATTCCCAGCACTTTTAGTATAGAGCTTCAAGGGAAAAAAATTTCTTTTTTCGTTGTAACTTTGCAAATTAACATTTTAACCTAGGGTGTTCTGAAAAAAAGTTTTGATTCTTAATCAAATACAACTTTCGTCTATAGTACACTTTTTTCTACGAAGTCAATTAAATTCCCTAGGTCGCAAAAATAAATGGAAATAACTCCAAAAACCGTTTTTCACCCATAACAAAAAGAAATTGACATTTTACAACGAAGTATTAAATGCAAAAGTTGTGGATCGTAAAATAATACAACTTTTTTGTGGTATACATTTTCCTCTACAATTTTATCCTGACGCTTCAAGCAACGAAAATCGTTTCAAATTGTCCAAAAAATCGTTTTGTGATACGTAATTTTTTTGTCTGACAGTTTAGGTCAAAATGTTAATTACAAAAATCGTAAAACTAAAAAAAAAAAATACTTTTTACGCGGTTCGTAAATCCAAGCCTTTTCGTCTTCGTTCGAAATCTACTATATTTGTTTTTTAAAGTTTTTCTCTAATGTATTGTTATAATGCTTTAAATGACTGAAATCGATTTAAACCAGCTAAAAAATCGTTAGCAGTCGTGCCTTACATGCAAAAGCTTAGCTTTCTGCATAAATTTATTGCTTGTCATTTTTCACCAGATTAAATAAAAATATTAGATAAAGAAAAAAAATATTGAAAACGCTTGGTTTCAGAAATTATGTATATTAATGAATATAGTACTATTAATAAACAAATAGATTCCCAAAATTTAAAAAAAGTTTTCAAAAAATACGTAATAAATTGTCTTAATTAAATACTTCTTTTATTCTAGTGTTCCCTCTTCACGCAAATTGCCTCTGTGATATTTGCTTCATGTACTTGTTGTAATTGATTTGAAAATTGGAACCTGTAGCTTTTCGCTGCTGAGTAGCCGATCTACAAATAGCACATCCTCTTTTCTATCCATTTTTGATCTGTATTTTATATACCTTTATTACTTTGGATTTTACGTGATGTTACGAGAGCACAGTTTTTATTTAATGACTGTAATTTTGATGTTGCTCTTATTTTGTAAGTTTAATGTTGGAATTTTTGAGAATGTACATATTTTTTTTTAATTAAACTGTTTAGTCTGTGCCAATTGTCATATTTTGCCTTATGTTAGCAATGTTATAATGATTTTCAGTGTACTAAAAAGGGCTGTTGATAAACTGCTGAAATGTATACATGTTATTGTTGAAGGAATACAATCATATTGATAGTTACGCTATCAGAGTTTTTAATATTGTTTTAAAAATATGTATTTAAAGAAATAATATTTCCTTATTCATATTTCACTACGCTTCGCTCGGTTGTAGAGTGACTGTCCAATACGTTAAAAGGGGAGTCACTGAGAGAAAGAGATGGATAGAGAGAGAGAGATATGGTCACATGAAAAAACACATGTGCATAATTAAAATAAGTTAGATACAAATTAGAAAGATTAACTAATAAATAAATACTGATGACAGTGTAAATAAAGAAGTGATACAGAATGAACTTTAAATGTCGTTTCTTTATTTACAGGTGAGTTTGTACATAATGTAAATAGCTGTTGAAATTCCACGAATAATAAAACCTCTCTTTGTTTACAGAGAAACAATTTCTAGTTTATTTTGAAAACCTTAGCATAAAACAATTATCTCATATGTATAATTTCAAAATATTTTTAACAGTAAATATCTTCTTTATTGACAGCCATTTTATCTTTACTGGGAAAAAAGATATTCAAGGCACCATCTGAGCTGAGCTTTGCCACAATTTTCTCCGAATCGCAAGAATTAGGGATAGGATATTGACTGGTGGAAATAGCCAGGTTGTTTTCGACTGTATTCGCTTTAAATTCTCCTTCTACTTCAATTTGACTACGAACGACCTAATAATAAGAAAAAGTTTTTTTAAAAACGTGTTGTGTTTTTCGTAGAATTTAATTTAATGCACATTAATTACACGATTGTTTAAGACTAAATAATAAGATATGAGAGAAATGGCTGTCGTCGGCAAACTTAAATGATGTGAAAACGTGAACCTAACGTTAGCCTTTAGTAGTTATACCACTTATAGCAAAAGCAGGAGTCCACTAAATGCATACTTTTACATGTACACACATATATTTATGCACGTATACAGTACCATGCAGATAATCTAAGAAGTGTTATATTTGTAGAGATGCATATTATATAGTTCTCTCTGGGAGCAGTGCTTTCTCTCTCTGTCTGTCTCTCTCGATTCCGTCGACGGCTATGTTTGTACAATCATTACGTCAAAACAAAAGAGAAGAACTTCCTCCTGCTATTCCTATGCATCAAATGGAAAACTAAGAATGCAAAAGGTAACACGAAAAAATGTTTAGTCTCCAAGCGGAAATGTCTAGATATCTTATGAGATGTTTTTACATTTTTCATTGGGAATATTTTTAAAACGTTAAAACGTTAGACTCACGGTTACTTTGAGAGTACTAAGGTTAAATGGCGAACAATCCAAATCCTTGCGTACCACTTTCTACAAAAATACAATATTGTTAAATTTGACACAATTTGCTACGTCAAATACAGGAAGTGATGACCATTTTCAACAGCTATACCTTGTCAGCCTCAAAGCTAGAGGTATCAAAATCATCACCCATAAGGTCCAATGTTCTCGAGCTGTCAGAAGTATCGCATGGAATCACAGCCTTACCTTCAGCGGCGGGAAGACGATTTGTACAGTCTGAGATGTTAAGATCATACCAGGTATCGTATCGGGCGTCTGCATCGTCATCGTATTCAATATCTTCAGACATTTCTTTTATAAATTAGGCGAAGATACTAGTGTAAAACTACATAAAATTCGATGACTCTTAAACGAACACTGCGAGGACGCAACCGGACGTTGTAATTCTACAGTGCCAACTGTGATCCTGGGATGTACTTACGACGTGGCACTAATATGTGGCACCGCTTGAAAGCTATGAGGCGCTGCGAATCCATCGCAAGGTTGGTAAAGAAGGATTCGATTTCAGAATATTTTCACCAGGGCACATATCGACGCCCCGGATGAAGAAAAGCTTATGACGGTACGTTACCGTTTACTATAGCATTGTAACGTCCCGTCATAAGCTTTTCTTCGTCCGGGGCGTCGATATGTCGATACCCAAAAAAAACTGCAATTTTCGGGAAAAACAATTCAGCAATATGTTTTTACGTGATAAACTTTGAAATCGTGAACAGGTGTTTTGTCTTAAGCTTGATCTGGACAATGGATTTATCCTCCTTGGACACACTTTTTTTTAATCTGGCAAGAGCTACATTTAACATTGTGATAACACTAAAATAGTCGAAATTCGGATAAAATTATACTCTCCCAAACGTAACTTTCCTCTGGATGCAGTTACAATATTCGCTCAAGAACTAACTAAAAGCGCTTTAAATAAGCTTTAATTTTAGCGTTAGTTAACTTAAAAATGATGCCTGTATGGATAGTTACGAGACATTCCTTCAAAATATAGACATTCCTTCAAAAAAAATTTTACCACACGAATAATCATTATGTCGATAAGAATTTATGAGGTTTATTTTACATGAAAGAGTGTTGTAAGAATAATAATAAGAGCAATCTATTTACTAGAACAAAAATGCCGGAGCGAGAAATTCTAAAGATTATAGTACGGAAAAATGCCGAGTATGCCGAAAAATAGTAGTCTGGAGTTGTACGACAAAAGTAGTAGTTTTCATACGAGATTGGAAAGGCTTTTGTTTACGGACCGAGAAGATTGCGGCACGAGCCGTAGGCGAGAGACATAACGAGGTTCGTAATAAAGCTTTTACAATCGAGTAACGAATGCTATTTTTCCTACCGAGGTTGCACTAGGATTTCAAAAAGGCCCGAGGTAGGAAATATTATCTTAAGCCATTAGTAGGGCCAGTTTATGCCTTCGCAACCACAGGTGGGAAGTGAGCCAAAGGGCGAGAGGGCTTGCGCCCAAATTGCAAATACTATTTTCTCTTTATAGGCTCATATTGACGTCACGATTTCTCGTATATACACAGTCTACTACAGTTAATCAAGGAAAGTAATACATGGTATCAAAATTATAAAAAGCCTTTAAATACATTTACTTAAATATTTACTCTTTACATTTTGTTTGTTTTCGTGACATTATAATTTTGTCAAATAATTATATAACATTAATAAAACTCATAAGTCTGCCGACAATAATACATTTCGCTCGATCTTTCGTTCCCAGGGCGCAAAGTGCACTCTAGTTGACGTTGCATGGCTTGACTTGTCCACTTCTATGCTTATGATAGGCGAATGCATATTTCATACTATTATTTCTAAATCTTACTGTTTTGTCACTCGAGATGCCAGAATTATGGAAGTTTGACCGACATATTCAGCTAGGAAGATGTTACAAGATATTTATGTACAACATTTGAACATTTATTGTACTGGATGGTATCCTTGCCAAGTTTATTCAGAAAATTCAATTAAGTAATACATTTAACAGTCAATTGTACGTTGGCAACTACTACTACTATGGTTATTTTTAGAATAAGGGACGTATGGTGTAAAGCTCGGAACAGAGGGTGCCAGGGACAGCCAGTCCTGTTTTATGGATGTAATTGTGTATCCGTGAGTATATCTGTAAGTATGCGTGTGTCAACACTGTTAATAATGTGAATACAGTGTCGATCAACTCGATAACCAATGTTACCGACGAATAGTCTTCAGACTTACACTCATGGCACGGATGCACTAATACGAACACAAAACAGGACTGGCTTACCCTGGCACCCTCCGTTCTGAGCTTTACATCATGCATCCCTTATTATTTATGTTTATTCTTTTATTCGTACATTTTTTTGAAAAATTGTGAAAAATTGTTTTGTTAAAGAATAATACTGATGAATTTCAAATCTTCTTATGCCAATTATCTGTTTTATTGGATGATTTGAGTAAAAATTAAAATATCTTCTTTGATATGCTAGTTATCAATACAATTTAGTAATTACGTTATTATTATTTTGAATAATTCAAAGGATACCTAATGAACTTATCTTATTGTTAGAACGGTTCTCTAAGGTAAACTGCATACTATAAGTTAAACTAATAAAAACTGTGCGCATAAATCCTAATGTGGGCTCCAACAAACATGATCGAGTAGGCTTGCTAAGTATTGAATATTTTTCGAAATCAACACCGATACTTTGTAAAATATCGTATTGTCTCCATGTTGTGGAGCTCTATCTTAATCATTGCGACTAAACTCCTACGCATCTCCTAGTTACCGCGATAAATGTTGCTTAGCCTCGGTGATCGGTCGGGATGATGTTTCGCCACTCAGCCAATGTGTCAGTCAATTTGTCTAAAATTGTTTTTCCTCCGACACCAATGTTGGATCTCTGGTTACTATTACACAACCATCAAAATGAATTTAGTTTGGTATTAGGCTTTGATGATACATGTATTACCGTGAAACAAAATATTTTCTTTTGCCTAAACATGCTTGCGTTTGTCATAATGTGCTGCAAACTTTGAACATCCGTAACTATGGTTTTAATATAAATTGTTTACTTATGCACCGTTTATTTGTAGTCAATTGGCACGATCTAAACATCTCACTGTAGTTGATTCGAGTTCGTCTCAAGCTACCTGTAAAAAACGGGGAAAAAATGCAATTCAGAAAGTACAGAAGCAGCGATCTCGAAAGCAGCAACCAACGGTATATTAAAGTATATCTACGTCATACGGTTGGTTGCTGCATTTGAGATTGCAGGCCGGGACTTGCATCACTTCCGAAATCCTGTTTTAATTTTCTCCTACAGACCCATACACACACAACTTTGGCAATATCTTGAGCCTCGCATGATTCAAAATTTACAATCTGGAGGACTCTTCTGCGCCAAGGCCTGACTCACCTTTTCTCCCTATCTTCCTGGGTGAAGGCAGATGGCAAAGAGGAGGAAGAGAGAGAAAGAGTTATAGAGACTTTATGGTTCGATATTTCTTGGGGAGATGCATGAGAATCGGAAAATCCTCTTTTTCAGTAGTTTGACCAACTGGAAGCGTTGGCGAGTGCGAGTTTCTTCCTCTTTGGTCCACACAAGAGCAGAAGGATCCCGGGCGTTCCGGTCAAAATATTTGTATTTAACAGTATTGTTTCATTAATTCTGATACGCTACATAGAACATGCGGATGATGTCAGCATGGGTGACATGTGCGTGTGTATAGTCGGTAAAATGGTGTTTACAAAAAATTGTATGAGATTTAAAAAATCTTTGAACCATAAGTTTTCCGAATACTTATTTATCAAATAATTTTAAGTTGGCACTGCTGTCCGTTTGATCATCTACGTCTGATTCCTTACGATGGCCTGATTAATCAAAACCAACTTCTATATACCCAAGTTTGGCATTTAGCAAAATATCAGTGCTTTGCGTAATATGCGGAAACTTACTCTACCAGTTTGGAAAACAAACTATTGTGTACGTTAGAAGCAAATTTTTTTCTATTCGTTACCCGCGAGGAATTCGCACTGAAATGACCCGGGTGAAATTTACTTTCTGTTTCCGATCCCTTCTCTCCTATCTCTTCTTTCACCCAAACACTTGTACGACAAGAATAGTGTAGTAAGCTATTGGTAGGGCCAGTGTAGGCCTATGTAACTACAGGCGAAAAGTGTGCCAAAGGGTGACAAGGCTTGCACCTGGATTGCATATACTATTTTTCTCTTTATAGGCTTAAAAGGACGTCACGATTTCACGTATATAGATAATGTTTAATACTTTCGATATTTACGTACAAGCATTAGAGTCACTTTACATGTATAAAATGTTTGAGACAGTTGATCAAGGAAAGTATTGTATGGTATCACAATTATACGAGGCTCTACTCATATTTACTTGAATATGAACTTTTTGTATTTAGTTTATTTTTGCAACATTATAATTTAATGAAATAATCACTCAATATTAATAAAACTCATAAATCTACCGACAATAATATATTTCGATTGATATTTCGTTCCAAGGGTGCCAAGTACACTCTAGTCGACGTTGCGTGGCTTCCCTTGTCCACTCTTATTCTTATGATCGACTAATGCATATTTTATACTTATATGATCATTCCTAAATCTCGTACTATTCTATCACTCGCGATCCCATCATTATGGAAGTATGACCGACACATTCATCTAGGAACATGTTACAAGATATTTATGTACAACAGTTGATCATTCATTG
>JAPYYV010012181.1:0-11428 GCA_030522625.1 Copidosoma aretas | reverse complement strand
AAAATTGACCCGAGAAATTAGGCACGGACACTGCAGGCATACTTATTGATGGAGCTGTTGTTGCGGGGACATGATCTTGACGTGGTGGGGCAGGAAGTTTCTGCAACTCCTCAGCCATAGACGAGGCTGAGTCCAGATATGCTTCCTCTGCTTGACCGCATGCGTCGGAGGTGATATAGCCAATCTCTTCTTCTCTGTCTGCCGCTAGTTAATTTTGTCCCTGCCGAGTTTCTTGAGGTTCGTAAGAGCATTGGAAATCCTCAAGTCTAACTCCTGCTGGCGCTTGAAGAGTGCTTTCAGCTCCTTGGACATGATGCTGCAGTGTAGCGTGTGGAAAAATGTGAAGGTGCCGCCTGCCTTGACGAATCAAGGGGTGAGAGAAACGAACGAGGAGCTCTACTCATCGTGGAAACATGCAGGAGGTTATAAATCTCCTACGCAACTAACTGCAGTAAGAGGTCGTAAATCTCTTAGCACGAAATAATTGGCACACTTCACCAACACACTGAAAAGTTTTAAGTATTTCAGCGTGACACTACTACACTAGTAACACTAAACACGTAAACTGTACTTATCCTGAACCTGAGCTACCGATCCAGCTCGAAGGACCAAATGTTAGATATCGAGCGGACTGTATGATGAGAGAAAAGGAGAGCGGTGCCGGATAAGCACAAAGCTCGTGGTAATTTCCGGTTGGGATAATATCCTCAGATCCCGAAGGAAATGAGGAACGTACCAAAGAAAAGACTGTCATTGACTTGACTAAAACTTTATTGACAGAAATAGAGCGGTTGCGAGAGAGCGACTATCTGTCTCGGCTGCGTGAGTCTGCTCGCGAGCGTCGACGTGTTGCTCGAGAGCACGAAACAGCTAGACTGACTTTATATGCGGGCTACCTAGCAGGGCAGAAACAAATTGAGGAATATGTAATCGTATGTATGTGTTTATAAGTTCTTATATTAGAAGTCAAAGAGAAAGCAGAAATAAACTTATGCTATGTACAGCAAGGAGAAGCTATAAGAGTCTTTCTCGCTCGGCAAGTCTTTGGCTTTGAAGGCATCATAACAATAACACTGACACTTTGAGCACTGAATTCTTAGAATTTAAGCAAATGAAGTAAATGTACAAGCTATAAGAATAAAATAAGAATAACATGAAAATATGTACATTAAAGCTAGTTAAATCCTGAACACCCTAAGATACTAATCTATTGGAGAGTTTACAAGCTTTTTTTTTAATTACTCAATTGTTAAAGTCTTATTTTTTATTTTGCAGCTGTCTCAAAAATACAGCGATTATATTTCAGTTATAGGTTAATTGCCATTTTTTCTGCTATCTAGTTATGAGTAACTAAATGAAAGTTTGTAAATTCTTGAATAGACTATTATCTTAGGGCCCCTAGAAGACTAGACGATTTCAAAAGTCAGGAGAAAAAATGTAAACAAACAACAGCCAAGAGTCGAGTAGCAGAACGACCAAATTTCTCTGGGTGCTCCCAGAATTTTTTTTGTTTAATACTTTGATCTGCAATTTTGAACGGATGTTTTTAAGAGACTGTGGAACAATACTATTATTTGAGTTAAGTACAGCGATCTTTGATTCAAGTATAAAAACGGAAACTTGAAATATTGACGTTTCTCGTATTTGATTTTTTAAAAATTTTTTAAGAGATGGAGTCCAGTTGATTCACTTTATACGGTTAGTTTGGTGGAATGGAATTTAGTATCTGTTATTGAACTTTGGTTTCTATAGCGTCAATAAATTTAATTTTTTTATATTGTAAAAATGTTGACTAGGCTAAATAATAGATGTTTCGTACATTTCTTAATATATCGATACGTTTTGTAATTTTTCGCATCAGGCCTATTTAGATATTTTAAAAAACTTTATTTGATTGTAAAGATTGAACGCACTTAGATATAATCGTTCTAGTTTTTTTTTTTTTTTTTTTTTTTTTTTTACAGATTTTTGAGCAGAAGTAGTTTTGAGTTGTTGCTGAGTGGAACTTTGCAAGGCGGGGAGTAATGTTCCAATATAAAGTAGCATTGTTTATAAGTTCGGGCCAGCAGGGCTACCCATGGCCATGGGAACAGAAGCCAGTTATTTGGTCAATGTTTTCGAGCGTAGTTTGTAGATCATTTTCCAGCCTAGTTACTATCTCCCCTCTTGCACATCGACGGCTCAGCGGCTGTGTTAGCGCGATTGAGCAGAGCGACACGTTCGCTCTCTTCTTTTCTAGACGTCGGCCAAGACGCTTCAAGCTCATGGGAGCAATCGTTACTTCGTCGATTCATTTTTGAGTTTGCTCGTGGCTGACTCTGGACTTAGTCGTTCGCTCGCCTCGCCGAGCCCGCTCAGTCCTACTCAACTCTCGTAATCAGTATTGTTCCATTTCTTACTCGTTTTGATGAAGAATCCTATCGATTACTTGATTCTATTAATTATTCAGAATTTACATTGTTTCGATTAACATCGACATTGGTTTATAGCCTCATAAATGTATATAGCCTGTTGTTTGTTGAATATATTGTTATCACACCATAAGATTGGTTTTTATTTCTTTCACGCTTCCACACCCGCACATCTGAGATTTTTTGCTTCATCTCTATGGCCCTTCTCGATTGATGGTTCGGCCGAGATGTCACAAATGAACAACTTCTTTAATAAAATTGAGAACGTCTTAACATTTTAAAACGAATAAACTAAGTCTTAGCCAAGATTTTACGCATTAAAAAAAATAATTTATCTTTATTAAATATATACCAACAAATGAAATGCGAATGATTCTTTGTTCTTATCCCAAAACGATCAGCTTTAAAATGGATTATAACAATAACAATTGCATTCTGAACGGAGCAATCTGATTAAACATACGTTTCAATATCAATTGTAATTTTGTATCTAAACCTATTTATAAATACAATTATGATGTTCCAGTTGTTAATTTTTACAATTTGATGCAACATAAAAGAAAAGTTAAGATTTATTTCTTAAAGATCTATGGAAAAAATCTTGAAAGATAATAATCAAATTTAACTCTTGCCTTTAATTTTAAGCTTGCCTTTCTCCTGGCGAGTGAGTCTACATGGTCAGTAGAAGCCAAACTTTTTACCTTTTACGTATATTATTTTTCTTACATCCTTTCCGAAAGGGCCTATCCGTAAAAGATGGTGAAAAGTGCCTTTAAAAGAATAGTAATGAACAAAAATACTGCCATATTCAGCATGAAAAATAGATGTTTTGTGTAAATTTTCAGCCCAAAAGATACAAATCTAGCCTTGAAAAAAAATGTTGTTTTTTTGTTTTTTGGCCATGTCTCGGTTATACTTGCACTAAATTCAACTATTTTCTATACCAATTAAAGATTTTTCTAAGCGCTACAAGATCGTATTGTTTTTAAATCTCACGGCACAGTTAACAACTGTTTCTAAACGATTTAATTTTTTAAAATTCAGAGAAAATAAATATGTTTATAATCGTCTCGAAAAAAATATGTAATGTACTTCTTTAATCACTGATAAACGCTAAATTTTTTTTAGTTTTTTACAATTAATGAATCATCGTAAAAATATAATTTTTCAATAATTTGAGAATGTTTCTTGTCCGAATTTGCAACTAAAAGCTTTCTAACCTATATAAAAGAGTTTCTTTTTTCATAATATACCTAAGAAGAATTCTGAATATTAAACAGATCTTCAAAATCCATGGTAAGTGAGATAAAACCACGATAATCTTATTTATACGTATAATACAGCTGATTTCGTTACTTAAAAAATTTTAAATTTTGTATAATAATCATAGTTCGTCGAAACTTCCGAAATACTATGAGTGACGCCAAAATTGCAAATTCATTTCAAATCAGCACAACATTTCATCAGTCATTTTACACTGCATGTAGTGTATATTTTCACCTAAAAGTAAGGAACAAAATGAATAAGTAATATGACATTTTTTTATTTAATTTTTTTTCAGATTTCAACTAATTGTAAGTAATGGATGAAAAATGTTGAGAAATGATTTCTAAGTATTTATTTTGGGTCCATGAGCGTCCTGGGTTCATAAAGAAAGAAATTTTTCATTCGATATGTCCCAAATGAGAAGATGAATGTGCAAGTTTATAACAGCCAACTATCAGCCGTCAGTAATTTTGCTTCCACCTTGATCAGACCTCTGTATTATTTACATAATAGCCAGACTACAAGCAGCGTTGTTTTAGCCGTGATAATGCGCCCGGAGTCATCGTTGGGTCGCCGATATGGGTACATATTCCATACGTATTCTGTAGTTACGTTTTAAATATGACTTTGTTGAGAAAAGCAGGGTTCAACACACGATGATTTCATTCAGTTCTTAATTGTAGTAAAAGACAGGTCACAATACTCAAGAAAATAAAATCGCCAGAAACAAAAAATTTAGCCCAAAAAGACTTCAACCACATCACCTGATTGAACTGTGTAAGAAAAGATTAAAAGTAATGATAAAAAAACATTTAATAAATAACGAGCAAAAAGACAATCTCCATCAACTTTAACCACATAACTCAATAAATTATAGCCTAATAACCCAGGAGAAAACAATTAATCGATTTAAAGATTACAACTTATGATAATTAATAAATGAATTGATAATTAACGAAACCACATAACTCAATAGACATTAGCCTAATAATCCAGGGAACGAGAAATAATCAACTGAAAGATTAAAATTAATGATATTTAATACAATAATTAATAATTAACGTGTGAAAAAATTAAATCCAAGCAACTTTAATCACATAACCCAATAGACTGTAACCTAATAACCCAGAAAAACAACAAACAATCGAGTTGAAGATTAAACACAATGATAATTAATAAATAGAATAATATATAGCGAGCGAAACAATTAATCATAAGCAATTCAAACCACATAACCCAGTAGACTTTAACCCGGGGGACAAGCAGTATTCTAATCAAATATTTAACGTATGATAATTGATAAATATGAGATATAAAACAAAAGCCGAGCAGACGAACTAGTATAAAGCAATTTTAACCACATCACCCTATGTATTTTTATCTCATAACTTGGAGGACAACAAATGATCGAATTAAAGATTAAATATAATTATAGTAAATGAATGAATGAAGAAGTAACCAGCTGAACAATTCATCCCCAGTAACTTGAATCACATAACTAATTAGACTTAAACCTAATAACTCAAGGAGACGACATATAATCAAATTACATAATGAAAATACTGATAGAAAATGAAAAAATAAATAAATAACGAGCTGAACAATTCATTCCACGCAACTTTAACCGCATAACTAATTAGACTTGAATCTAAAACCCAGGGACAACAAGTATTTAGATTAAAAATGATTTATTGTTAAAAACAGCATTAAAAAGATTTTTAGGAAAAGCAAATACCAGGTAACCAAAGCACTTGATTTTCAGCATTTTTACTGCTAGGAAAGCAAAATTATGTTTTAAATACATACTATCTAGTAACTCTATACGCTCTGGGGCTTTACTTTTGTTTATTAAATAAATTATTAATGCCACTAGCAGATAATCCTAAGTTACCCAATACGGTCTCTTTTTGCACTTTTACTTTTCAAAAAAATTGCTATCCCAAGTAAATAATTTTTATAGCGTATTGGATCACTATATAGCATTTATTTGAAATATAAATTTTTGTATAGCAGTTAGAATGCTGAAAATTAAGTGTTTTAGTTTCCGGGTATTTGTTGCTCGTCCTAAAAATATTTTTAATACTATTTTTAACAGTAAATAGATTTTGATTTAATTACTTAGTGTTGTCTTATAGGTTTGATGTTGAAGTCTATCAAGTTATGTGGGAAAATATGCTGGTGATTAATTGTTCCGCTCATCATTTATTCATTTATCCATTTACCATCATTATTTTTAATCTTTATTTCGCTTATTTGCTGTCCTCCAAGTTATTATACTAAAGTCTATAAGATAATATGGTTAAAGTTGCTTTATATTAGCTCGTCCGCTCGGCATTTATTTTATTTATTATATTTACTAATTATCACACTTTAAATCTTCGATTAGAATATTTGTTGTCCCGCAGGTTATTAGATTAAAATCTACTTGGTTATGTGGTTAAAGTTGCTTATGATTAATTGTTTCGCTTGCTATATATTATTGTATTCATCAATTATCATTATAATTAATCTTTAATTCGATTTTTGTAGTTCTTCTGGGTTATTAGGTTACAGCCTATTGGATTATATGATTAAAGTTGCTTGGATTTAACTTTTTTTGATCGTTAATTATTATTTAGTTTTTAATTATAATTATTTTTAATCTTTAATTAAATTTTTTTTCCCCCTAAGTTATTAGGCTACAATCCTATGTGGTTAAAGTTTCTGGGGATTGATTTTTCCGCTTGTTGTTTATTACTTTTTTCTTTTTATTATCATTGCTTCTATTCTACTATTTGATTATTGGTTGTCTCCTGTGGCATTAGCTTGATGTTTATTGAGTCATACAGTTAAAGTATCTTTGGACTAATTTTTTTGTTTCTGGCGATTTTAGTGTTTCCCAAAAATTGTAATTTGTCTTTTACTACAATTAAGAACTCAATTAAATCATCGTGTGTTGGTTCCCGCTATCCTTAACAGAGTCATATTTAAAACGTAACTAGAGAATACGCATAAAAAACGTACTCAATCGGCGACCCAACGATAACTACGGGTGCATCATCTCGGCTAAAACAACCCTGATCACAGTATGACGATTATGTAAATAATACAGAGGTCTGATCGAGGTGGACGTAAAATAACTGACGGCTTATAGTTGGCTGTTATAACTTGCGCATTTATTTTTTCGTTCGGAGCATACCAAATAAAAAATTTCTTCCGCGGGTACCCGGGACATTTATTTTCCCAAAATAAACACTTGGAAATCATTTCTCAACATTTTGTATTCATTCCTTAATTGAAATCTGAAAAAAAATTAAATAAAAAATATGATATCTCTTATTTATTTGATTTCTAAATCCTAGGTGAAATTATGCACTACATGCAGTGTAAAACGACGATAAAATGTTATTATAATTTGAAATAAATGACCAATTAAATCATTGCTCACAGTTTTCTTATAAAGAAGTAAAAATAAGAGTTAATAAACGACGAGCAATTATATAAAAAAGTTTTGAAAATTTTTTTGATCGTCATTTTAATCAGTTTATATTCTAGTGTTCCTGAGGTCTTGTAAGGAAAAAAAGGGTTCACCACTCATGTGCATCCAGCCAGGGCCGTCCCAACGGTTCCTTGGGCGTTGCTTTGCAAGTGCCCTCAGGCCCAGTGATCGCCCTGGATAGATGCATTGGTAAACCAAGATGGCCGCTACCACAAAAATGGCGTACCAGCTATTTTTGTACAATTAAATCAATATGGATGTCAAATAAAAGGGCAAAACAAGTACAACACAATAAACTATATGACGTTATTAGCAATCCAATATGGTGGTCAAGACAAAATGGCGTATCAGATTTTTTGTACAACCTCATCAATATGGGTATGAAATAAAAAGCCATGACGAGTAGGATATAAGAAGCTATGTGACATCATTCAAAATTTAATATGGCGGCCCACAAAAATGTCGGATTACCGTCAACTCTATAACCGCCACGGCACTATAAGCTTATAAAAAAGAATGACCAGTAGGATTCCGTAAGCTCTAAGACATCATTTGAAATCCAATGTGGCCGCTGACACAAAATGGTGGATTGCTTTTTTTTATACTTCCTTCAGTGGAAACTACAAAATGGCAGATCACAATTTTTATCACAACAACTGACCAATCTATTATAGCTATGAAATAAACGGGTGTAACAAGCAGAATAAAGCAAGACATAAGATATCGTTAAAAATCCAATATGGCGCCAAAAAAATTAGTGGAAATACACATTTTATAATTATTTTTTACGTTTTGGAGGCAGAAGGTGCACAATCAGCAACGCGTTAAGGAAGGTGCAGACACATAAACGCGCTCAGAAAGAGGAAAATTAGATAAATTAGTAAAGTTTATTGGAGAGCTTCGATGGTTTAGCGGTTAGCGGGCTAGCTGCCTAGTCTGAGAAATTCCGAGGGATCGGGGTTCGAATCCCGTCAAAAAATATCGAGATTTTTTTCTCGGGCTTTTTCGATAAGAGTACCCAGGATACCGAAAAACCACTTATCCGATTTTTAAGACGGTAAGGTAGATATTTAATGTAGGAAATCCTTCCATTAATCTGATACCTTCCGGAGTGTGCTTGAGACGATCGCTGCGCCCTGTAAATAGTACCCAGTAGGATGGATGGCCGATTCGTCTAAGGGGAAATTTGCGCTAGGGGCCCGCACAAAAGACTCGCATACTCGGGGCGGGGAACCAGGGGAGTTAAGGAAAAGAAGGGATAAGTTGGGGTAGGTTGGTTGGATTAGGAAAAAAAGGGTAGATACGTAAAAGCCCAGAAATGGGTATACGGGGAATTAATAATACAATACAATACAATAGTAAAGTTTATTAGTAAACATCAAGTGTTTATATGTGCTTAAAGTATTGATGAGTTAGTAACATAAGGCTACTGTACGAAACTAGGCCTACTCTACAGGGCTCTTTTAAAAAAGTGTGGATGGTGCTCCACTTGAAAATCTATGTAGGTTTCCAACTGAAAATTCACGTGGATTCAAATAGATTTTTATTCAGAAAATAATCGCAGCATATGTGAACTTATCTGTTTTTACAACTGTTCTTAACTGTATGGATACAATGAAATTCCCCGCCTAAGTACGAAATACAATTGCGTTTCATACTGTCATGCCACATAAAAATTGCATTGCTTCACCGTCTTGAAGAGCGATGAAAGGACACCACACAAAATACATTAGAACAATTATCATGTAGCTTCTTCTAAAACTTATTGTAATCTACTTTGGTCATTTATACTTTTTTACCATAATGATTTAACACTTTTTAAAACATTCTTGAGAAAAAAATCATAAACCGAAAAGAATTAAATAAAAGAAAAAAAAAGGTTTAAATACACTTTTCTATAAAATATAAAAAATATTGCACTAAAAAATTAATTAAATTGTTTTGCACGTATGAAATAAAAAAAATTTATCTGCTAGAAGAATAATTTGGTAAGAAATTCTCTCATCAACAAACTTAAAGGAAAAGTGTGCGCTGATATAAAATTTGACATTACAAAATTTCGTCATTATTTAGAAATATAATTAATGTGCCATAACAAATAAAATACAATATACACCCCATTATACTTAAATATGCTATCAGGCTTATGAAAAACGTAATATACATAGACACAACTTCTTATATCGTAAGCAGATAGAAAACTTACTGCATGACATTTTATAATAAAACTCACTACACATGTTACAATTGTACTCGTAAATATATAAGTGATAACTCTTTAAAAGTTTCTATAGAGCAGAATGGCATCCAAACGAATACCATGTCAGCGCCAGCACTCTTAATTAAAATTTTTTAATAAGAAATTTTGTGATCGAATTATTGTTCTTGCTGATGAACTGTCTTAATTTATATGTGCAAGACAATTTTTTTTTTTGGTGAATTTTTTTTCTATTTTGTAAAAAAGTGTTTCTATTTTTTTTTTTTATTACATTATCATTGATAAAGTTTTTTTTTCCAGAATTTTTTTTTATTTTGTGTACACGTTAAGTTCCACGTCTCTTACAGATTTTATAACTGACTTACAGTGCTATTTCGTTAATCTAAGCGTAATTATTAAACTGTTTCAGCATATTGTCCATTTAAGAAAATTGTTTGTGATACTGCAGGTACACAAGGTACATCGTAGTTTTTTTATCAAATATTTCCCTAATTTATCCATCAATATATCGTGTTAATAAGAAAAAAAAATATTTATTTGTACCTAAAAAGGTTTTATTCTGATTGATTATAATTTACAAGGAGCAGTTGTAATAAACAAAAGCAAGTTCCCTTCTTTATCTTAATACCTGTAATCTCACCATCTCCAATTTGCTAAAAAAAGCCGTATATACTGTAAAAAATTCATTTTTGTCTGAAATCCTAGAAAAATCGGATGACCAAAAGCATTTAATCAATAATTTTTTGAGGTTAGAACTAGACCTTATGTAATAAGGTAATTTGTGTTTTGGATCCGGTGTCAGCGTAAGCGAATGCATATAGTCACATGCTTTACGTACCAGACTTAATTTTGATCCAATTTTTTTAGTGAAGTGGGGATGTATCTTATGGATTATGTTAGATTTTTTAAGGTTAAAAACAAGCTGATATAGTGGGGTCATTTAAATTTCAGATTCAATTTTAGCGTTGTCGATTTCATCTAGTTACATGTCCTAGGTACCAGAATAAATTTGTTCAATTTTTTTGTGAAGTGTTGTTGAGTCTTGTCAATATTGATGAATTTTTTAAGGTTATAAAAAAACATGACGCAATGAGTAAAAATAAGGCTGGATTCGGATTTAGCGACCACAAAAACCTATAGTAAGTGTGGTTGTATCCGACATCGATTTTTTGTGTGTGGAGCTGTGTAATCAATCCATGCCGCACTTCTTTGGTGTCTAAGACAGAGAGCACATCGTCAGCCTTCCTAGAGATTCCAAGCTGGCTCTCGGGACGAAAAACGAAAAGAACTTTTTTTCTCCAGCTCTGCTGTTCTGTTTTTATCGCAAAATTCTTAACAGTATCAAAATTAGTCGTAATGTTATTTATGCTCTTGGAAGCGATCAAATATAAAATTTTTAGTTTGTGTAAGTGCGCATCGATTTTTAATTGTAATTTCAAAATGTTGATAAATTTTAATAGAATCTGCAAGTTTGAAATCGTCCGTACGCATACGAACGGCTAAACGTGTGGGTGCTGAAACTCTGTTGTAGCCATGTAGCTAGCTATGCTATAGTATATGTCTATGTATACTATGCGTGTTATTGTGTGCATTAAGTATGTGATGTGTATTTATGTGTGTATATATATATATATATATATATATATATATACTAGTGGGGCTTCGCCCCCTGCGCGCTTCGCGCGCCAACCCCCTTATTTCAATATTCCTATTCTCATGACTGAATAATAAATACAAAAGTTTATTTTTTGATACACATATGTATGTGTGTACAATTATAGATAACCAAAGCGATCTCTTAAAAAATTCGCTAAAATTTCGAACAAACATAGTCAATAAATTAAATGATTTCACTGATTTATCAAATAATTGTAACTAATTGAAATCTGATAAGGATTCTTTTTGTTATTTAAGGTTAATATTGATACATATGTATATGTATATAATTTTTACGCGATCATTATTATTCGAGAAACTGTTATGAACCTTTCTTTGGTTATTTTTTATCATTTTATAATCAATTATTGATATAAGTTAATAGTAAGTTATCATTTT
>JAPYYV010012180.1:0-10419 GCA_030522625.1 Copidosoma aretas | reverse complement strand
ATTTCGGTTTTTGTTTTTAGATTCTACGGGGGTGATTTTAAACAAGGGCAATCTGATTGCCCTTTTCATTAATTTTAACATTTATTAATTCATTAATTTTACTGTAAGACCGATAAAAATATTTGTATTATAAGATGTTTATTTATTGGATCGAGAATAGATAGAAGGTTTTGGCCGGTAGTTATATGTGCGGTGGCCTATTTGAAAAATAGGACACTTACAAATACTGCTGAATTAAAGACACGATTTGAATTATTCTTTGGTATTAAACCTAATGTTAAACGTTTAAAAATATATGGAAGCAGAGTATTTGTACGTGTGCCTGAATAGGATAGAAGGTCAAAATGGGATAGAAAAGCGGATTTAGGTGTTCTTATAGGTTATGATAATGTTGAATACAGAGTTTTGATAAATAATCGAGTTATTGTAGCTAGACACGTTGATGTCCTTAATGAAGGATAAATATCTTATCGGATTAAAATATAATGATGAAGTCGAAAGTAAAAATGAAATTATTGATAATAAATCTGATTCAAGTGAGGAATTTAAAGATGCTGAGTATGAAAATGAAAATAAAAATGTTTCAGAGAGCGAAAATGATGAGAAAAAGGTAAATAGTAGACCGAAAAGAGATACAAAACGCCCAGCAAGATATGGTGATAATTATGTATATAATACGGTCTATGTGAATTATTGTAATGCAGATAATCCTAAAACTTTTGAGGAGGCGTTAAATAGTTTTGAATCTGATGGTTGGAAAAATGCAATGAAAAAGGAAATTGATTGTTTAAATAAAAATAAGACTTGGATATTGGTGGATGAACCAAAAGATAAAAAAGTTCTAGATGTTAAGTGGATTCATTCAAAGAAAGATGATGATAAATTTAAAGCAAGATTAGTAGTTAGAGGGTCTCAACAAAAGGAATTTATTAAACATATTTATGCTCCGGTTGCTAAAATTCAAACTTTGAAAATTTTGTTATCTTATTGTGTCATGAAAGTTTACTTATTGATCAAATGGATGTTAAAACTGCATTTTTAAATGGCACAGTAAAATCAGAAGTGTATGTCAAATAACCTCAAGGTTACGAATGTAAAAAAAGTACACTATTTTCTACTTTAAATTTAATCCTGCAGCAAGTTAAAAGAGAACTCTACTTATACTACAAATTTAGTACAGGGGGAGAAAGCTATGCTAAGAAACGTGTTTTGTTAAGAAATTGTAGTATCTTTTAACTTTAAGGATTTTATTTGTTTGCATACCAGTGTGCTTTATATTAAACTTTTTATGGAGTAAGATTAAAACATAAATACTTATTAGGATACTTTTCTCAAAATTCAAGCACTTCACTAAAAGTCTTCATCGAGGCATGAGGGGGTCAGCGCGCGAAGCCACACTAGTATTTAGATATATCTTCCTATAACATAGTTTTTTTAGTGGGGCTCTCACAGCTTGTTACCCCCCCCCCCTTTCCCGAACCCCCCTGACCACTATTACCCCTCCAAGCCCCCGTGATTCCCCGTTAGATGTTTGCATTACTAGCAGTTACATTAAAAATTGATCTAAGCACAAAAATCATTTCTTCTTTCTTATAATTTGGATTTCGCATAAAAAATTCTGAATCCTCCGTCAGATACATTATAAAAATAGTTTGATACGTAATTTTTTTTTTTTTTTTCAGTCAAACAAAGAGCCGTTGATGAAGCGTAATGTACTACTATAAATGTATGGAAAATAAGAAACTATTTTTTTTACATAAGTGTAATTCATGTAAAGGATAACTTATATTCTTAATAATTGACATTCATTTATATGAATAATTTTACTGTTGCCGCGATCGTTAATGTTGATGTGCTTAAAAATAGAACATGAACCTTTGAGGCGATACAGATACATCAAATTTTCGTATTATTGATACAAATAATATTCAGTCCGTAAGTGTAATTGACTATAGTACCTAATCAACACAATTATAAACTATGTATTACATCATAAAAAAACATCTCAATCAGAGAAAAATATATAGACCTGAGAATTCTCAAAAGCAAAATGCGTACATAACATACAAAAAGTGAACATATTTTGGTACGATACCAAAGACATTGATCAAATCGATGGTAAAAAAGTAATAAATATATATTTTTAATACGTATGAGAAAAAAATCCGAAGAAGAGAGACAGATGCACACACAAATAAAGTGATTTCACTATTTCAATATTTATTTATGTGATTTTAAGATATAGTAACGATAATAGAAAATTGAGTGAGACACGTTATTTAAGAATTTAAGATGAATGCAAAAAAAAATAAAATAGAACATGTAAAGATACAGACATGAAAACATAACCTTTAAGATGGAACTTAAAATATCTGGAAATTAAATCATGCAATCTGAGACCAAGAAGCTTAGAAAAATATTAAAAAGGTTCAAGATTGATTGAATAAAATGCAGATATGTTTAAGCTACGTAACACTAAACATAAGAGGCAGTCCTATCAATTAGAATGGTCACAAAGTTTTGTTCTTGACTTTATAAATTAACCGCAAGTGGCTTTCCATAATAATAGGACGTAATTATAAACAAACAGTGGTCAGAGAAAATAGTGTATCATCTGCGAAATTACAAGCATCTTACAGGATGCTAAGATGGAGAAATATAAAAACCAAACAATACATAATAGGAAAAAAGGAGATAAAGAATCTTAATATGATAAATTAATAAAACCAATGGGTGCTTAGGCACCCAACTATAAAGTTCTACTTTTTTGGCGGAGAATACATAAATGTAGATATAGCTGATACAAAACAATGTGGTAAAAGACTGCCCACTTTCATCATATCTTCTGATTATTTCAAAACAACTTCCTACGCTGATGAAATCTCTAATATCGCCCTGGCACCTGCTACATACGCTCACATACTTATTTTTAGTTGCGTATAGAACGCCCACAATATGATATAAATAAAAAAAAAGCTTAGAAAATAATTAAAAATTAGTCTTAATAATAAATGTTTATTCAATCATATGAAATGGATAATCAGCATATTTTACATAAAATATGTTACAAACACGCAAGGGTCCAGTCCTACACGGGACAACAACACACAAGCACTCTAAACCTTATACAACTATAACTACATATAGTGGCTGTATCTAGAGTTGATTGCTTGCTCAGAGTTGTACGGTGGAGTACTGGACCCTTATCCCAGTCAATGGAGCTATAATCAAAATATTACCTTATGTACACATGAAGAAAAAAAATTGGGTGCGTCACGCGTGATACACCGAGGAAGTGCGAACTCCGAGAGTTATAAAATGTTTACAAATGCATCAAAAGAGAGACCGAAAGCGAGTAAGTGATAGATAGGAGATGGAAGTCATGTGCGTGAATAGCATGACATATAAAAAAAACTGTACATTAGATGCAATGAATTTATTCTGAAACAACAGCAACTTCAAAACGTTATATTGTTTCCAAACAGTATAAAAAAAATTTCTAAATAACGTATGCATGTCTGCATTGAATTGTATACATTGTTATCTTTGACCTTTCTTGCTTACCCGTCGATATATAGCGTATTTTTTGTTTTTAAAGGTTGTGCTGTCATAAAATCATTTTAGAATAATTTGTACGTATTCGTATTCATATCTTAAACGTATTGTAATGTGTTTCGAAATTTTTTTACCTCTTTTTTATCAAGACACACCCAAAATTTGTTAAATTGAGTTTATGATGTAATGTCGAAAAAAACAGCTCTATTTGTCAGACTATATGTTTATGTATCCTTTATGCTACCCGTAAAAATTGTTATTTTTCCATCTGGCTTTCTGTTTGAGATATTGCGTATTTTCGAATATTACGAGGCTATGTGCGCACAAAACCGAAAATAATTATTTGTGTATACTTGTCATGATTTCCTAAACATGCTATAAATACATCCAAACCACTGGAAATTAAGGAAAAGTTTTTACATTAACCACCACCTCTCTGTATATGCTCCGCAATAATTTTATTTCCATTAAAAAAACCTACAAGAATTGTTATTTTTGATGTCGCGTATTTTCAAATAGTTTTAGATTAAGTCGGAATAGCCCGTTTAATAAATAATGGGCATTAGCATCAGTCTGCTGAGCATGCAAAAATTTTTCGGTATTTGTTTACTGTATTTAAGTAAAAGTAATAACAAGTCTTTACATGCATGTGTGTGTTACACACACATGGGTGCACACACACACATTTACACAGACATCCACGCGTATATACATACGTACCCACAAACACACTAACCACACAGTATACATAATACACTATACATTGACTATATAAATATATAATATATATGGTGGAGTCTCAAGACAAACGGTCAGACTGGACCAGTCACCGATCCACTTTTGTTGCTAAACTTTTAAACCTCTGAAAGAATAAGACGCCAAAAAAATCAAATCGATACCCCCGACAAAGACTAACACGATTCAAGAGCCGACAAAAACCAGCATTATTCACGTTTGTTTACGAAGACTAATATGATTCACGATCCTTTGACGAAAACCAATACGATTCATTCCTGGCTGTCGAAAAGTAACAACATTCAAAACACGCAGACGAAAAGTAACATGATTCACCTATTATTTAATAATTTATCCATAGAACCTCGTCAAATTGACCAATAACAAAAAAAAAGTGTATGGCTCGCTCTCTTTTCCCATGCTTTTACGTACGGTAAAATAATGTCAAACTTTGCTTTCAAAGTTTCGAGTAAAATTCTTTAATTATATCAATAATTGATTATAATTGAAAATTAAAAAATCAAATTTTTATCAACAAATTAGTAAACAGTGAATAAAAATTTTGATTGAAATAATTTACGAACCACAGTATAAGAGGCAGAGAAAGTAATGGCCTAAAAAAGGTACTCTTTTGTTATACATTTTAAAGAATAGGAAAGAATAAGAATTAAAATTCATTTCCGGTTAGTAATTCACTTCCGGTTACGAGCTCAAATTCACTTCCTTCACACATTTTAGAGGGAGAAAGAATCTTAAAATCATTGATTTAGTCCCCTGCATAACGTGCCTATAGAAGTATAACTTCAAAAACAGTAATCAAAACGCATCACAAACGAAAAACTGTTTGTAAACGATCACTGTACAGAAATGAATAAAACTTAGAATAAGCAATTTCCATTATATTTGTAACAACAATTGTATAGTTTTATAATAAATACTATGGTTGTCATTTTCGGTAGCTGCTTGCAACAAAAAAACAAAACACGTCTTTTGTTTACCTTAGACTGGAAATTAATGATTGTATTTTTTTGTATTTTCGATGATAAATTAGATAGTGCAATCAAGTTGCGTCCCGAACAATTTTATGACCTCATCGCACGGCCCAATCAGGTCTTTCTCATCGAAACATGGAGCTAAGTTGGATCCCAGTCATTCAGTATTACCTAATAAACTTACAACAAAAAACACCACATCTTTTTTTTTACCTTAGACTGGAAAATAATGTTTTAATTTTCTTATATTTTCGATGATAAATTAGTTGATGCGATCAAGTTGCGTCCCCAACAGTTTTATGACCTTATTGCACGGTCCAAGCAGGTCTTTCTCATTGAAACTTGGAGCTAAGTTGGATCCCAGTCATTCAGTTTCATCTAATCAATATGCAACAAAAAAACAAGACACACCTTTTTTTAACCTTAGACTGGAAAATAATGCTTTAATTTTCTTATATTTTCCATGATAAATTAGTTGATGCGATCAAGTTGCGCCCCCAACAGTTTTATGACCTCATTGCATGGTCCAATGGGGCCTTTCTCATTAAAACTTGGAGCTAAGTTGGATCCCAGTCATTCAGTTTTATTATAGAGTTGGATCTTGAAGTTAATTTCCAGTGTTAGCTTCGAGTTATATTAAGCTTGGGAGTAGCTGTCTTAATATATGTCAAACAAGCTAACAGTTACGAGGCATTTGACTCCAAATTTGATTCCATGTTTTTTTCTTCTCTGCCGAATTCATCTATCTTTGAGAAAGCATTAGAATCCGTTCACTTAGGAATTTAGATAAATGCTAGGTGTCAAAGATAAGACAAAGATAACTAAGGACAAAGAAAAGTTTTGAAAAACAAAGACACAATTTTTTTAAGGTGGATGTATAAGTAAGTTGCAATGTATTTAAGACCTCATTTAGAAGTTTCTACACGTTAAATATACAAACCCTGAACAGTGTTTACTTTACACAAACATGTTTTTACACATCCGCCTAAATAAAGTGTTACTTAAAAAAATTTTTTTAAGTGGAAATTAGAGTTTTCTATTTCAAAACTTTAATGAGGTGCAACACGGAATATCCATAACTATTTAGACGCGATCAGACTCGATAATACGATCAAATCACTGAGAAAAATTAGCACAGAGAGTTGATAATCAGTACCCAATTCGACACTTTATCTTTTCTCAGGACCCAACTGGATTTTAGCCTCAATAAGTACGTAAGTAGTAATACAAAATTCTTTTTTACTTAATACTTAGCATTTTTATGGTACTTTTAGTCTTACAATAAGCAAATAGTTTTATTAAGCAAATGTTTTACTGCATGTTCAATTGAACCTTCTTTTTAGAAATAAAATACTTTTTAGCATGGTCGTTCTGTTGGAAGTTAATTTGTTCTGCCATATGCATGGAATTTAGTTCAAAAATAAAATTTGCTTTCGGTATATTTTATTACCGTTTTTATCCCAAATTAAAAATAATGAAAAATATTATTCCACTTAATTTAAGAAAAAAGCAGTATGTAAATGATGATGTATTATTTAAATTGTCATTGTTTATTAAGGCCAAAAAACAACGATCATATTAAATATTTGTCTTTAATGGTTTCATGATTGATATCTTTAAATTTCATCGCCCAATTTATTTAATATAAAATGTACTGACTAAATTGGTAAGTTTTAAGAGATACCATTTTTATCTACATATTGCAAATCATTATTATGTTTCTTCTATAACAAGTGATTTTAAATTTGTCGTAAAAAACAGTGTAATTAAATATCAACCAACCTAATGGAATTTAAAGAATCATCAATTCCATGTAATTCTAATCACAGAAAGGTTGTTCTTACAATTAGAGATTTTTTTCGATTTTTTTTCCGTTTTCTTTGAGGACGAGTTTTTTTTGCCAAATGTGTAACTAAATCATCAACAGTACAACTTATACCATGAACTAAAATTTATATTTAAAACAGTCACAACATATCAAAAGTCTGAATGTCTTAAAATTTTCTACTGCTTATCTTTCCTCATTGAAGTACGACAAAAAAATTATTTTTTATAGAATGATTTCGTTTAATTTGTAAAATTGATTCAAAATAAGATGCAGAAGTGTATAAAAAAAACAAAAGTACGAATCTTCTATTATATTCATGATATAAATAAAAAGTAATAAAGTATAATCAAGATGAAACCATTCGTCGGATTGTAGGAAAAATCTTCCAAAAAAAGATTGTTTGAAAAGGCACCATGACATACAAACAAAAAGTCATTACTAAAAAAGATATGATTCGTTTTCGTATTGAGAAAAAAACAATTTGTAACAATTGTGATCAAAACCTGTCTCGTTTTAAAAAGTTCATCATAATGTTCTTAAATTTCAAAAGTCCTTAACCATGGTTGCATTTGTATTTGTTCTGAATAAATCTTTTTAATAGCAAATGAAACATCATAATTGTTAAAATCATGCAGGATAAGAAACATATTTTTAACATCACCTGCCATAAAGTTCGTTTATTATGCGCCACCTACTAGCCCGTAAACCAGTGCATGTACGCCCCGCAAGCCTTATGTCAAAACGGACTCTGCTTTGCGTTGTATTACTCCCTTCTTTAATACAGTACAGAGTTAGGTTAGTGTAGAGCGAGAAAGTATGTTGTAAAATCGTCTTTAAATTCCCTGCCGGCATTGGTGTACTATGCGCATGTGCACGATTTTCTCTCTCACTTTTTCTCTCGTAAACAAACAGCCTATGCCAAACGTGTAATCATAACCTTTCCTTTATTACTTAAAAGAATTATGCAAAATAGAAGATCGATGGTTTGTGATTTAACAATAATGTTAGAAAAAAAAAACAGACTCCAGTGTATTGTCAGTACGCAAGTACGTGCATACCTATAGGTTAGCAATCACAACATTGCTATGATGCTTGCATCTTTTTATTTGTCAGTCGTTCGATCCGTTTTGTCGGTGTCATGAATACACAGAAAGTTATATGTCTTGCAAATAGCATAGTGTGCGAGCGAGCAAGAGATCGACTGATGTATTATAGTTGTGGTTTAATAATTGTTTTTGTTTATTTATTAAACGACTGTGACTATAAGCATTAAACAAACTAAATGGCTGGAATGTTAAAAGATCGTATATGCACCACGGAATTCAAGTAGGCTGCACGCCCGGCAAGTAGTTAGAGCCCTTGCTACGCTCAGGCCCTAAATACTTGCTGGGCGTACATATGGTCCGAGAGCCCACAGGAAATTTATCTGCCTATAACTGTTGCGGCCAATTTTTTTTTGTTAGATAGCGCAATTCTTGTGCAAAACAAAAATCCAGGGCTGCCGAGTGTAAGGATATTTAGAAAGAGAGAGTGAAAATACTTCGGAGAAGATAGTACTTCACGATTTGACCTATCACTGTTGTAGACGCAATTAGCACCAAACTGTAATGTTTTCTCTACTGATTACAAAAAAATTATGGTAGCCCCAAAAATCTTTTTCAGGAGCAAGGCAACAGCTTCCAAAGTATCATCTGTATGATTGTCGAACAATCATTTGCTCGGGCGGCTGTATATATATGTGTGTATACACAGTGGTTAAGTGGTACTCTACGTTATCGACACCGTCTGCTCCGCTGTATATATATATACACACACACACACACACACATATATATATAGCCGCCTGAGCAGATGATCGTTCGACAAGCATACAGATGATACTTTGGAAGCTGTTGCCTCGCTCCTGAAAAAAATGTTTGGGGCTGCCATAATTTTTTTGTACTTAGTACAGAAAATACTCCAGTTTGGTGCTAATTGCGTCCACAACAGTGATAGGTCAAATCGTGAAGTACTATTTGCTTCCAAGTATTTGTACTCTCTCTTTCTGAAAATCCTTACACTCGGCAGCCCTGGATTTTTGTTTTGCACAAGAATTGCGCTATCGAAAAAAAAAATTTGGCCTTAACAGTTATAGGCAGCCAAATTTGTAGTGGGCTCTCGGACTTATAGCCTACTTCATTCCCTAGGTGTTTAATATACTATTTTTCAAGAATAATTATGGTCTTAAGTTGAAATGCTTTTTTGAAACGTAAAATTCAAGATTTTTTTATCAATTATTTTAAAATTAATAAATACAGCTACGTTACGCTACTATAATCGATTAACACAAAGTTGATCATCCAATAAGAAGTGATATATTTCAATATATTATTTTTATTATAATATACTATTTTTACAGAATAATTATTTTCTTGAGTTAAAATATATTTTGAAACATAAAATATTAGATTTTTTTATCAATTATTTCAAAATTAATCAAAACAGCTACGTTACGCTACTATAATAGATTAACACAAAGTTGATCATCCAAGAAGAAATAATATATTTTGTATTAGCTTGTTAATTTAATTTTTGAATTAGTTTATTAATTTAGTTATTCGTTCATTTTTACGTGATTTTTAACCCAACTGTTTAGGTTGGCTCCCCTCCGCTGCCCCTCAACTCCACCGCGGCTCCCCACAGCTCCCCCTCCCCCTAACCACCCCCTCAGCTCCCCCCATGACATCATGACCTATTCCACAATAATAACACACAGACAACTTAATTATAAGTTTATGCATATGAATTAATAATTTAATTTCATTTCAATTTCTCCCTTCTATATGTTTCAAGATTGACACTATATTAACACATATACAATAAAATAACATAAGGGTAGAAAAAAAGGAGCTCAACTAGCAAGATATTTATTCTATAATATGCATATATATCTTCCTATAATATATAGTTAATTCGTGCAGATCGTAAGTAACATGAATGCCCACCACACATTTTTTCACATGCTCAAAAGTAGAGTAAAAATAGGGTAAAAATATGCTAATTTTTAATGATTTTCTATATATGGTCTTCCAACAACGCCCTCTCTCTCCTATCCACGCCCCCGCTCTCTTTCCGCCCCCCCCCCCTTCAGTGCCCCACCAACCCACCTCATTTTAACCGTAGCTTCCACACGTCCCTTCACGCCACCCCGTGCCCCCAATTATCGTTAGATTATCCCTTACTTACCTAACCATCCGCAAGGGCTTGGACATAATTGGAGTCTAATACATCCACCCCCCCCCCCCCCCCCGCCCCCCCCCGACCCCACAC
>JAPYYV010012179.1:0-16439 GCA_030522625.1 Copidosoma aretas | reverse complement strand
TATAAATTTAATGGTGGTTTAAAAGTAAGAGATTAATATAGTATCTTGGCCCTCGCTTTTATATTGAAAAAAATCTTTTCTGATTAAAAAGGATTATTTCTTACTTTTTAGTGCGGTATTCAATAAAAGCGATTCATTAAATTTATTTATTATCATTTTTTTTTTTTTTGGTGACCTACATAAGACATTTTAAACTAATATAAACCAGTCTATATTTTCGGCCGCTTGTCTTGAATCTTATTTTAATCGTGTAAAAAAAAAATAGTCATGCTAAACATAGATCTATGTAACAATAAAACTACGTGGCTTTTTGTGAAGACCCCCCCTTCCCCCACGTAGCCCAGCGTAGTATTTTTTTGTACCCCTCCCTCCCCCTAGACTGACCACGTGGTTTGTGCATAGCCCATTAACCATACAGATGAGCACGGAAACAATTTTATTTATTACAGCAAGATTAAGCATTATGGCATTTTGAGATAAACAGAATGTTTTTCTTGAAGCAGACACATTTTTTTGTATTATATTTCTTCAAATAATTGCAACGCACACATCCTAGACCATGACTTCCTAGTTGTTTTGATTGTTGTGTAGCAGCTGGTCGTAAAGTGATGATCGTACTATCAGATGAAGTATCTGACTCTTCTATAAATGATGCGGCAGGATCAAGAAATTGAGATCTCGTAAATAGCTGTTGAATATGACCATATTTTGTAGCTGATTTGAAAAAAAACGTCATCGGTTTCTGACAATATACGTGCTAACACAGATCTGTAAGCAATCATTAATCAATATTATTATATTAAACATTATAGGTATTAAGCTTCATGGACTTAAATACCTTGCGGCGGTTTTGCAACGATCAACGTCTGGCACAGGTACACGTACTGTAGCTTCAGAAGTAGATTAGGAAATTTGCGATCGAATCCCGTTTAATTTTTGTAGCCTGCTTAGTTAAACAATCTTTCGCTACATTTCTTTTTCGTTTGACATTTTCTTTTCTGCTATTCCGCGATGTGGATAAAGTTGAATTTTTATTTGGAAGATGTGGTTAATGTGTAGTCAAAGTCGACTCGTTAGGTCAAGGTACAGATTTATCGGACAGACTTGATTGCTGATCTAAGTAGGCTATCGAAGATCATATTACGAAATTCTCGACCATTATCTGACTGCAGAACACAAGGAGCCCCAAAAATCGTAAATATGTCTAAAAATTGAAAGGCGACTTCTTTAGCACGTTTTGTCTATAATGCTTTTAATATGACAAATTATGTCAAGTGATCCTGGTAAACACAAATGAATTTGAAATCTGGGTCTGGCGAGGATTGAAGATCCATAAGATCGATAGTGCCACGACTAATCATATGGAAAAACACCATCGGCTTTACGACGATTCCTTTTTTTATATTTTATCGCTTTTTCTCGCATTGTTCACATCCAGCCAAAAAATCCATGACGATACTTTTAAACACATTTTTAAAGCTTTTCTGTACCTCAAACAGCATTTTGTATCTGCCTCCATGACCTATTGCTTTGTGTACGTTATTCAATTCTGCAAACAGTTCTTTTACGTGTAAATAATATTGAATCATGTCCGTTTTAAATTAAAATTAAATACAGCTCCGACATCTGAAAAAAATTGAGATCGTATGTTGGACTTAAATTTGGTTTTTATTGAGTGTTTACGTGATTTATTACTTTATAACACTATAAAGAAAACACTATACAATGAAGAACTAATTTAATCGATGAAAAATACTCCTAGAAATCGTATCATGATGTGTTCTTAACCAATGATCATTTAAGCAGCTTTTCAAGGTTTCATTTTTCAAAGAAATCACTTTTTAAATCAAAACATCGTACTTCTCTTCAGTTAATAGGACTAATCGATGATCAGCTTGTCGTTCTTGTATTATTTCCATAAACGTTTCTCGATGCTTATTATTATTATTAGTATCACTATGCATATCAAGCAAGCTTAGAAACGGATAGAAAAAAAATTATTTAATTAATTTTGATGACGATAGACACGACTAAGTGATCCGCTGGCTTAAGTACAACTAAACGTATTTGTTTTTAGAATGAAAACATTCTAACGGAAGAAAAACGGCTATGTGTTTACATATTTGCAAAGAAGAAGAACCGCATTATTTACTAATCAAATTGTGTTTACGAAGTCTTGACGTATAGTTACAATCTGCCTAAATAGAAGCAGGCATATTATAATTTGCCTAGCCATATTATAATTTTCCTAGGCATATCATAATATACCTAGGTAAATTGTATTTTTCATAAAATTTGTTGCCTAGATGCAATATCCCTAGGCATATTATAGCATGCTTAAAAATTTATTATGCCGGTAAGATATATATCTTCCTATATTATATAGTTGTATGGTTTTAGGGTAAGTACTAGCTCCCCATCGCTCCACCCTCCCCCCACCGCTTCTCGCCGCTCCCTCCCGCTGCCTCGTAGCTCCCTCTCAGCTACACCCCAAAATAAGGTAAATCTTGTTTCTTTTAACCGTGAACTATGACCTAAAATAATTTGAGCTTGCTCCCCCCCGCTTTCCCCTGCCCCCCCTCGGCTCCCCACCATACTCACCCCTAACTCCTCCCTAAACTTGTTTTTCCTTTCGTAATAAATTTTGACATCGCTATTACTTTCTTATAAGTATACAAATACCTATATGAAAAATTAACTACACCCCTATAATTATTAAAAATCTTTATTATACATCTTATAATTAAAATAAAGTGAAAACAAATGTAAATCATTGAAAAATGAAAGGACAAAATTTAATGAAAACCGAACAAATAATACATGTTTATATTTATTACAGTTTCTTATTTTCATTACATAATTTCAGATGTCTTTTCAAGTGTTTTGCACTTAAATAACCTTTACCACAATTTTAAATAGTAATATGTATATGAAAACGGGAATTATTGAAATTGACAAAAAAAAAATACAGTTCATACTTAGCAATATTCGTGTCTATATACACTATCGCTTGCGTTACAAAAAATGAAAAAATATTAAAGAATAACGAGAGTATAATAGCATACCGATTATATGTAGAAAAAAAACCTTGGTTTTACTGCCTTTTTAAGAATTGACAACAGCGAACCTCACAATCAACTATATTTTGTACTGCTCGAAACAAGCAAATCAGAGAAGTCAAAACTGACCGCAAAATTTCCCGAATGTTATTAAAGAAAATTAGAGCAGCTTAAAAAACTCTCCCATATTGCTGATTTAGTCGAAATCGTACACAGTATGTAACATGATTTTAAAAGCCAATGACAGGGCTGTCATATTTTTCGCAATATTCAATCAATTGTAACGTGTTGATTATTCAATATTTAAGTTTGCAATGTTAATAAATAGGCTTAGATATTGGTTAAATATTGCTGGGCAAGCTGGTAATTGGTTGATTTCAATATACTAGCACACATTGTTTTACATATATTCATATAGGAGCCATTACAATAAGTATAGACAGCTGATCAGAAGAACATAAGTAACCTTGTTCTTAGTCGTACGGAGTCCTTAGTTATAATGAGTGATTAGACACAGCACATGTGGTTGCTGATCGGTCGATAATCAGATTGTTTCAAAAGGATCTAGTTTATCTAAGATAGTCATCTTTTCTAACAGAGTAACAATCACGCGTAATATTAAAGTAAGACAGGGTATACTATAAGGGGCGTATGCATGAAAAGCAACGGTTATGTAAAAAAGTGTTTGTTTGAATTTTATAGTAAAAAGATATCAATGATGATCAGAGGTTATAAAATAAGCAGCAAAAACAATTCCACAATAAAAAACATGATAAATAAAGTCTTAACTAATTAAAAGTATTTGTTTTCAGCACAGTATAAATGCTTTTATCAGTCATCGGGACATAAAGGTATTAACTTTCAGTAAAAAGAACAAAAAACGCTTATAATGCCTTTCATTCATAATGTTTACATTAAGACTTATAAAAATAATCAAACAGACTTCGTTTCTTAGTAAATACAAATTATGTTATTTAACTGCTTCAAATGTACTCTATTTATTTAAAAAAAATTGTTGTCCTAATACTAATACCTTTTTGAGAAATGTAATTTGTCTTAAGATAAATGTTATACTGTTTATATCTTTGGTACATTATTCTATAAATTAAAGTTACAATAAATACAACTATTAAAAAAAATAAAAAAGAATACATGAAAAAAAGTAATTAATTACTTTGATATAACAAATTTTAAGTCTGTAATAAATTTGTAAAGGTGTCACATTTGTTCTATATAATTACACTAGGTAATATGTGCTTAGTTCAGGTTAATTATTTGTTATCTAAAATCATAATCCATCACGTCTGTGTATTTGTCTAAAGTCTTAGCCCAAGAAATCGTTTTTTTCAATGTTCTATTATTTTTTAAATTTAGAGAAACAAATATATTGAAAGCAGCACTTAAGGAAAAAAAAAACATTTTTAAATAAATAAATATTAAAATATATTTTAATAATCAGTTATAAATTAAAGAATAAAGCGATTATAAGCTTCTTTATGAAATAAAAGAAAAATTGATTATTATTGTCAGAAATTTTATGTATTGATATAATAATTATTAAAATAAATTATCTTATAAATATAAATATTTGGAAAATTAGTAAGAACAGCGCTCAGGTAGGCGAATATATATATTGATTAAATATAACAAAAACAAGGACAGGTTACGTAATGTAATTACACAAGTAGCAGAGGAACCGAAAATGATAAAATCTATACAGCTATGAATCCTTGCAAATTGATAAACAGGATTCTACAATAATTAAGCAGAATATATGGATTATAGATACATTTATAGAATACTTAAAAAATAAAAGAGAGTGTAAAGATAGAATTAAAGACTAACGCAACATGCATCGATAGAATAGTAAGAGATAAAAAAATTAAACAAACCTAAGAAAACTAAGAAAAGTAGCAGAAAGCAAAATTCAAATGAGTTTTGGAGAGCTATTAAAAAATTTAAACAGGAAAAATAAGGGATGGTTATTAGGAAAAAGGCATAAAAAAAATGATTTTAATGATTTGTCAAGAGACAAAAATGATACATGTTATACGGAAAACATATAAAGGAGTGATGGAATCAACAGTAATGCCGAGAAAGATTCAACGAGGATATATCCATCATTGAATGAAGAATGTCTATGCAAAAATTAAAAAAAAAAAAAGACACTGAAAAGACAGAATTATGGAATACTGTTTCATGCTACTGCAAATAATTTGGATGATTAAATCAAGAACATACTTTATAGCTTATAGACTAACACACATACTATCAAAGAGAGGAAAATAGCAAGAATTGATAAAATGTATAAGGCAGGGAAGGAGTAGAAGGACGTTAAAACTACAGGACAATGGCTTTTTTAAATGAAGCATTCAATATATTGGCAAATATAATCGTTGAAAAAGTAGAAAAGTAGGTACAGAAATGTAAAACAATAAAGGAGATTCAGGCTAGCATTAGAGCAAAAACAAAAAAATGGTGCCATATTTTCGTACAGAATAGTTTAATTGTAATTAAAACTGGGGATATAGGCAATAAAATATATGCTTTTTTTGTAGACTTCAAAACAGAATTTGATAACCTTAATAGATAAATGTTCCGGGACGAATTATATATAGGAAAGATAAGTATAAAAATGAAAAAAATGTTACTAAGTTTATTTATAGAAACTATATATGATAAGTGGATGTAAAATAATACAGGAGATGTAACAGTCGGCAAACTTAATATTTACTGTCGTAAATTATCTGATGACGTAGTTTTTGATGCCCAGTAATTTAAAGACAAAAAAACCATGCTGAAAGACTTAGATAAATAAAGTACAAAAAATGTACTGGAAGTAAACACAAAAAAAAAATCTTAACTTTCAGGAATAGAAAAGGATAAAAACTGATCTGTTTCAATTTGAATTGGAGGCATTGGAAGTTTTATACGAGGACATGGTCCGATGGACACAGGAACAAAAAATAATCGTAGAGCACAGAAAGAACCACAGGTAGGGTTGTATGGGCAGTCAAAGCAGTTATAGGCTTAAGGAAAGGGCTAACGTAGAAAGTTTGGATTAAATGTAATTTTTCATGGACTAAATGATTTAATTATATTGCACATACGTAGCTGAGACTTGTCTATGAAACAGAATGAAAATATGTTGAAAGAATAAAAGGCACATTCAAAATATGAAGTTGAGTTCAGATGCAAAGACGAAAGGATATGTACGGAAGCTGGAGGCGGGCAAGATTGGCACAGAGTTGGGAATGAAAAATGGAAGAAAAAGGGAAAAAAATAGATTCAGATTTACAAATATCATGTTGGGTTAAAATGCAAATACACCAGGATAGATAGAAATTACAAAAATATGCAATGCGTTACAAATCATAATATTATGTAAAGGTAAAAAAAAATTCTAACACGTTGTTGTATTTTTAATCAATTACATTAGTTATTTTATTGAAAATAATATGTGCACCAAAAAAAGAGGATAATAATTTTTAATAGTTATTAAACTAACAAAGGAAATGTAGAAGTATTTAAAAATCCATACAAGAAATAAAAAAATAATAAAATAAACAATTCACATTTAAAAATATTAAAAAATTTTTTTAAATGTCATATTATAAACCTATTTCTATAATTGATTTTAAAATAAATCAAAAATAACAAACAAAGGCTCATGACTGTTTCCAGAATAATAGTTGCGTAAATATCGTATACACATACATATGTATCAATATTAACCTTAAATACCAATTAGATTCCTTATCAGTATTAAATTACTAACTATTATTCGATAAATCAGTAAACTAATTTCATATATTGACTATATCTGTTCGAATTTTTAGTGAATTTTCATGAGATCGCTTTAGTTATCTTTGTTTGTACGCATATATGTGTATTGAAAAAAAAAATTTTCATTTATTATTTAGACATGAGAATAGATATTTTGAAATATGGGGGTTAGTTTGCGGAGCGCGCAGGGGGCAAAGCCCTACTAGTAAATATTAATATTATTCCTACTCGTACATCAACTCGACTTACTTTTTACGGGCACCCTCTACCACTTCAGTGTGGAGGGTGTTGATTCTAACCCCAACTATAACCGCTTTTTATCCTAGTCCCGTCATTATCCATAACCACTTGTCCCATATTTTCCTTAACTAATGTACCCTCTCTTCACAACCCTGAATGGCACATTTTACCGAAGTAGTCTCGTACCTACCTAGAGTGCTCGGGATGCCCAACTCTTAGTCACCTTGTGCTACAGGACTCTGTTTCCGCCTATCCACTCCACCAAACCCAAACTAGTCCCGCACCTATCCAGAGCACCCACAAAGTCTATCCCTGGGTTGCCTGTGATGCAGAACCAGCCGCGAGACTTGGGAACAAATTCTAGCCGGATATAACTCTGAATAAATTTCCAAGTTAACCCAACCGGGGTTCAAACCCGTGCCACACTCGAAAAGCCGTATCGTAACTGAACAAGACTTGCACCTAACTTATATCTTTTTTACTTCTTGCTGATAGCACTGTTTGGTCTCGTATACAACATGTCTTTAACGTATCCCGCATAAAATTGTTGATAACTTGTTTTGTCCGAATACAACAGTGACATGATAACGAAACTTGAACCACTCGCTTAAACTTAAGTTAGAACTAAAAATGCAATGCACGAGAGAGTAGTGAGTGTCCACAACCATTACAGTGTGAACGCTGCTCAAATCTTATATCATTAAAAATACATTTTTCATATTAATGTATGTCTATGACACATTATCGACTGTTCGCGTATTTAATCGCACATATGATCTTCACCATAATATTTACTATTACGAGTAAACTTGTACGCCAAACCATAATGGCCTTGATAATAATAATGAAGGTGCGCAGCTGATGGTATGAATATGGGAGTATGACTGAGTGTGTGCAGATATACACGTATGCTCCCACATGGTAACTAATTTTTAATCTCTGTGTCAATGTTATGAAAAAAAGTAAATATTACATTGGAATGGAAGCCAAAGCTTAAATTATGACATTGAATCATTCTGCCATAAAGACAGTTTAAATGTTTAGAAATCTCAATATTTATAGTTACATAAGTTTGATTAATGTAAGACTCCTTTTTCTAATAACTTACTATACTTAACATAATTTTTTATGCTAGGAAAAATTGTGTGTGATTTGTAAAAAAAAAACCCTGTCCCCCACACAAGATTAAGTGAGATTCGACCTGACTCTCTGCCCTCCCCCCCCCCCTCCGCCTCTAAATGCCTCACGCAATTTGTGAACGATCCCATGTAGGATAATGCAATGTTGAGGGATAATATCTCGAGTAAATGACCTTTTTACAACTGAGCGGCCATAGGGACTTTTCATCCACGCATCGAATACTACTAGAATCCAAAGTTTTAGAGAGTTTGACTGACGGCCGTTTTCCGTAATGTTCTGGCCGGGTCCTTTCATTCATTTTTCACGCAAAAACTACGCACACAATCAAGAAATTACAAGAAACATTTTTTTCCCTATAATTTGGCGCTAAATATGAAAAAAAAATTTTATAGCAAAATTCGTTAAATTTTGAATTAAGGTCCGCCATATTAGATTAACTATTTTGAAAATTTTATTTTCCTTTAAGATTCTGACTCAACTCTCCGTTAAATGCTTTGATTCGGCTATTTTTACCTTCACCGTCATCTAGCGCCCGAAACTGGGACCATACACATTCTTAATCAAAATTTGTACAAATAAAGTTGTAAAAAGCTTTGAAAAAAAATTGAAAATAAATCCGGATAACCTTACAAAGAAAACAATTTAAACTTTCTAACCTCAAAATATAGTTTTAAACTAGCTTAAAAAATTTTTAAATAATTTTAAACGATTCAGTGTCAAAAAATACACTATATCATGTTTTTTTTTTCCAGCTAGAAAATTCGCAGGTTTAGCCTTTAAACGAAAATTTGAATTTTCGAACCGCCATTGACGCTATTCACGTTACTCTAGGAGGCCTAAATTTTGGGTGAGTTCTAGTCTTACCAAGTACTATCGATAACCATTCTTTTTAAACAAGAATATTGTTTGACTGCATAGTTTGTTGTGGAATGCGTCGTATGTATACAATAGCTGACATAAGTTAGTACGTTATTGATAAAACTTATAATCAGAAGACAAGTGTAGTCGATCTTAATAACTATAAGAACTACTAAATCATTATCAGGGTTTAACTAGGAATTTGTCTGCCGTTGGGAAAGGCTTAAAACTCTCTTGAATACCCTTGATTTTTCGATTAACTCACTATTATGTTTAGATTACTAAAAATAAGGAAATCAATTGAAGGTTATGCAAATTTTTTTTTATTCAGTAGACTTTTTTGTCACCTCGTCGTGAAACGTAGAGTGTTACGTAAAAGTGACTGAACAGCAAAGTAAATGGTATACTATAATATTAAAATGCATGTATGATAGAGACTACTACAATATACTATGGTGTACTATAATATTAAAATGTATGCATGATACAGTATTGCAAAAAAATCCAGTTATGATCTATAATTGTGGTACAAACGCAGTCAATATACGATTCAAAAAATAGAAAATTATAGTACGTGTAGTTCTAGAGGGTAGAATTGAGGGGGCATTTTCTAAAAATCGCAGCTTGTAACGATAACACGTGTCTATAAGCGCAAAGACCCACTGAGCGTCACCCGGATACACGACCATGAGTAGGCGATCCCCATGAATTATTTAAAAAATATAATCTGAAGATGGGCCGAGGTCGGGCTCACAACCATGGGCACGAGCTGGCCCGGTTCAGTTTACCACGCAGAGTGCAGGGAAACGCTGCACATGACACCGAGCAAACCTTTGCGCCTACAACTATTGATTAATTTAAATCAACTTATCTTTTATATTGTTGTTGTTGTTGGGATGGCTGCTACAGCGTGGCCGTGGGGGAAAACCTCCTGTAATGAAGCGACGGCGTTTCTCGAAAGTGATGACTAATACAGGCATCGTCGATCTAGCTGCTCATCTGGCCTTGATGGCCGCGCACGCAGTGACTTTGACTCGTGGGTAGTTGTAGTGTGTAGTGTATGTGTAAAGGGTGCTAGGTAGAAGGGAACACAGACAATCCAAATACCTCACAGGAGGCACTAAAATATATGATCGGGTCCGACTGCGACCTGTCCTGATTGCTCTCTACGTGAAATAAATTAGGTAATGGGAAACAACTTAAGTTTTAAGAATATCATGTTGAATTGGGCTAGGATGAGTCAATAATAATAATACCTCAGGTTTAGGGAAAAAGCCTTAGAGGCACAAAAACCCTTTTTATTAATTATGAGTACACGGAACCTAATACAAACAATATGATTGGAATGAACAAGAAGTATACAATTAATAGGTTGGTATTCAAGGAAAACCCGTGTGACTAGCGAGTGTGTACCTGTATGTGTGTGTGTGTGTGTGTGTGTGTGTGTGCGTGCGTAGAGTCGACGTCTCAGGATAAGGCAATCCTGAAATCTACGTGCACGGCTGCAGTCCGTACACGCGAAGGCAAAGAGCTGGCGGACACCTCCGTCGTTAGAGCGCGACGGTTCACCGGTGTTGCAGTCAAGAGTGGTAGAGAACAGCAGAGCACAAGAACTTCGAGACAAGAGACACGAAACAACCAGACACCATCATCGCTAGAGCACTGCGTTTATCGATGCCGCGCGCTCTAGAGCAAGTGGGAGATAATTCAGAGAACACTTGACACTTCTAAAGCACGGATCTTACGGCACTTGTGGATGCGAATATGCACAGAAGACAGAGGGAATTCGAAAGCAAAAACGCGAGACGTTTATCCAAGCGCGAGAGAGAAAGAAGATGCCATCTCGAAAACTGACAGACACCGACGTCACTAGAGCACGATGGTTTAAACGTTGCCGAAATCAGGAGAGAGCGAGAGAGACTCAAAAAAGACGCTGCACTCGCTGCGGATGATATTCAAGCGAAAACCAAGAATTGATTGAACACTAGTAATCAGAACGCGCTCGTGTTAGCGAACACACAAGAAAGAGAACATGATACCCATTTAAGCACCAGAGAATCGAATATACGTACACTATAAGAAAAATTTACTTGAATCAAGAAAATTCATTTTCCTGAATTCCATTTACTAAAACCAAGAAATTCATTATTTAAATCAAGGAAATTTTTCTAATTCAAAGTAAATATTTTCTTAGATTCACTGATTCTCAATCAGGGCTTGACTAGCCATAAGAAGCACCGGGAAATTTCCCGGTAGGCCGCAAGAAAATAGTAGTTTTCGTACGAGTTTGGAAAGGCTCCAATTTACGAACCGAGAAGTTTGCGGCACGAGCCAAAGGCGAGGGACATAACAAGGCTTGTAAAGAAGCCTTTACAAACGAGTGACGAATGATATTTTTCCTACCGAGGGTGTACCAGGGGTGAAATAGTACCCGAGGTAGGAAAAATATTTTTCGGGCCGCCAGAAACTTTACTTTTTGGGCCACTAGAAAATTTAATGATGGGCTGTGTGAAAAAAATTTAGTCAGTTGGCTTTTGAGCTGCCTTAATGCACTCATTAATGCGTGCATTACAAACTCGGAGACTCAGTCAAAAATTTATAGCTATTTCTTTACCTATAAAAGATAACTGTTAACATATATAGCTATGAAATCATATATTCATAACTATAATTACTTATAATGTATCTACAACCATGAATAAATAATAGCTATAAATATGGGTGTTCCCATCTATGTAAATAAAAAAATTTGTTACTATAATTTTGAGGTGATATATAATAAAACGTACCTAAATTTAGTACAAATTATGGGAAAAAGTTCTGTCATCTTAACAATACTGAAATTCATAAAGAATAACTACAAGAATTGTAAGAAAAAAAAATACCCCTGGACCCGAGGCGCGGGCTGGGGCTACCAGGTCGGAAAGCCAGTACCATATCTAACACTTCATCTTTTATAAATACATTTTTTTTAGGTTTTTTCTTTAAATTTTTTATTTTGTACTACGTTGATGTACAGTTTATTTTTATTACAAAATTTAAAGTATTATTTAGTTAGCAAATCATATCAAACTAATTTGAAATAATTTTATCTAACTATATTTGTCCACTATTCAGTTGTAAATAACAGAAACAAACGTACATGCTACTTGTACCTTATATGGGCGAAAATTGAATATCTCGTCTCATCTCTACTCTGGCCTAGATGCCCGCCTTTTGATCTGGCGGCTCCAGTTCACTCCCCGGGTTTAGCGGACTTAGTATCTTTATCTTAAATTTTATTATTGCAGTTATTTTTTATACATTTTTGTATTGCTACAATAATTAAAAACGATTTTTATCCTAAAATCTTTACTCAATGTAAGTAGGTTTCATTTTATGTCACTTCAAAATTACAGCGAAGAATGTTTTTATTTATAGCTATAAACTCCTACATTTATAGGTATTATTTACACATGTTTATAGCTACATTATAGGTAATTATGGCTATAAATAAAGGGCTTTATAGTAATATTTACAGCATTGTTTAAGTGGTAAAATAATATCAATAAATTTTTGACAAAGGAAAGAAAAAGCCGCCATAGAATAGGCAACACTTGTGCACCTGTCCAGGAAACAGAGGAGACAACTCACATCATACACATGGGCAATCGACGATAGATGTTCATCGCCAAGATAGCTGATAGATAACCGTTGTGGCAATAATAATAATTCGACAACTGATATGTGTCATACATATTGGAGATTGATAAAACTTTAAACCAAATATTTGGCGGCAATTTAATTCAAATTGAAGTATTCTGTATACTGACATAATTTGCTTCAAAAAGAGAAATCGATACTCTATTTATAATAAAATTATTTTGTGTAGTCGCATTATAAGTTTGGAAACTCATCTAGGCATCAAAATTATAAAACGTTTCAATTTACGTTCATACTATATTTCTGTCAACATAACCTCCCTTTTTGTCGACTAATTGTAAACTAAAACTTTTTTCTACATTCTTGGCTTAGTAAGTTTCCTATGCTGTAATGCAATCACGGGACCTAAATTTACATTGAAAAGGTGTCTATATTTTTGTTTACGAATTACATGAGTACTAAGTACGTCAGCTTGAATTAAATCGCTCGCCACAGATTTGGCTTACAGGCAAAGGGCGCGGTCCCATGAAGCACGGAATCCGCATACGGAACCCATTTAAGCTCATGGGAGTGAGAGAGAGAGAGAGGTGTACGGAAAAGATCTCTCTCACTCTCATGGGCTCAAATTAAATCCGCAATACGAAACCATCAGAGCTATGAGAGTGAGAGAGAGGCAAAGAAATATTTTCCGTGGACCTCTTTGTCACTCTCAAAACTAAAGTGGTTCCGTATTGTGGAGCAAAAATAGCCAGCGAAGAGTCACAGACAAAGAGGTCAGGTTTGCAGAATTGTCTCTCACTCTCATGGGCTTAAATGGTTCCGCAGTGACGTTCTCCTAGCTGCTTCGTATTTCCGCTCCATTAACTGCGGCCTAATATTGCAGTCCCATAAAGCGGAATAGAGCTGCGGAATAGACTCTGTGCAATAGAAAGAGCCAATCAGAGCTTTTGCGAACTTGTCTTTTTTCTCTCATTGGTTCTCTGTATTCCGCAGAGTCTGTTTTGCCCGTCCATTGCGGGCCATGTGAACAGGGTGAACTTTCACCATACGAAATAGAATCCGCACAATAGCACCGATAGGCTCTTCATACTGCGCAGAGTGAATGTTGGGACATTTACGTGTTTTGCTACTTCTAAATCAAAATATTCCCTTGTTCTAAGTTCAATCAATCAAACCTTTTTCGATATCTTTGTTTAGAACTATTTATGTTGCGAGAGCATATTTAATTACAGTTACTTTTATTGATTCGATTAAATTCAAGTACGTATAACTAGACAATTGTAATTGTCATTAGTCACCTACTTTTCCAAGAACATTTTATTTTGTACCTCAAGTTTTCTTGTTCTTCACGGGTGAGTTAGGCTCAATATTTGCCGCATTAAGTAAATTTTCCAAGCCACTTGCTTGTTCCAGTCCGGCACTGTTCTCAAAGTCTACAAAATATTTTACAGAAACCAAAAAAATTTTCATGGATCCAGTAAAACTTTGCTTGATTTTAGAAAGTCAGTTTTCTTGATCCTTGTAAACCACCTCAAGTATATAGTTACTTGACTTAATAAAATTTCATGCTAGAATAGTATCAATCAAATATTTACTAAAAACAATAATGAATTTTTACTTGTATCAAGTAAATATGGATGTAATACAACAATATGTTTACTTGAAACAAGAAAATATTTACTTGTTTCGAAAGATACTAGCAACGAAAAGGTTTGCTAGTTCTAAGTAACATTTACTTGACTCAATAAAATTTCATACTAGAATAGTATTAATCAAATACTTACTAAAAACTCTGTTGAATGTTTACTTGTATCAAGTAAATATGGACTTAATCCAACAATATGTTTACTTGAAACAAGAAAATATTTACTTGTTCCGAAAAATACTAGCAACAAAAGGATTTGCTAGTTCTAAGTAACATTTACTTGACTCAATAAAATTCAATGCTGGAATAGTATCAATCAAATATTTACTAAAAACTCTGTTGAATGTTTACTTGTATCAAGTAAATATGGACGTAATCCAACAATATATCTACTTGAATCAAGAAAAAATTTACTTGTTCTGAAAAATACTAACAATAAAAGGATTTGCTAGTTCTAAGTAACATTTACTTGACTCAATGAAATTTCATGCTAGAATAGTATCAATCAAATATTTACTAAAGAATCTGTTGAATTTTTACTTGTATCAAGTAAATATGGACTTAATTCAACAATATATTTACTTGAATCGAGAAAATATTTACTTGTTTCGAAAAATACTAACAATAAAGGGATTTGCTAGTTCTAAATAACGTTTACTTGACACAATAAAATTTTATGCTAGAATAGTATCAATCAAATATTTACTAAAGACTCTGTTGAATTTTCACTCATATAAAGTAAATATGGACTTATTCTAAAAATATATTTACTTAAATCAAGAAAATATTTACTTGTTCCGAAAAATACGAACAATAAAATGATTTGCTACTTCTAAGTAACATTTACTTGACTCAATAAAATTTCAGGCTAGAATAGTATTGATTAAAAATTTACTAAAAAGTCTGGTAAATTTTTACTTGTATCAAATGCATATGGAATTAATCCAACAATATATTTACTTGAACCCAGAAAATATTTACTTGTTCCGAAAAATACTCACAGTAAAAGGAATTGCTAGTTCCAAGTAACTTTTACTTGACTTCTTAAAATTTCATGCTAGAATAGTATCAATCAAATATTTACTAAAAACTCTGATGAAGTTTTACTTGTATCATGTAAATATGGACTTAATCCAACAATATGGTTTTGTTGGATCGCTCGAATTGTATTTTCTGTAGAAGAAGATAACAGAGTATATTCAAGAAACTTGGCTTGAGGGTGAACGAGGATACATTAATCTGTGACAAGATATAAGGTTGCGTTAAGATGGTCTCCTACACTTACAAAACTCGTCCTAAGCCCGTGAGAGTGTAAGACAGAGAAATAATACATGGTCTCTCTTTTACACCAAACGGGCTTATGAAACGCACCGTCACTTTTATGAGAAAAAGAATGAATTAGAAGGACATCTTTATATTATACATTATTATGTCAAAGCAACGTTAAATTTTTTTAAATGAGTTGGGAAACATCTCATCCATTCGTAATTAAAGCTATTTAATATATTTGTTGGAATCAAAACACTACTTGATTCAACAAAATGTAAAATAACTTATTTTTGTTTTTTAAATTTTTGTAATAATAAATAAATAAAGAAAACGAATTTGTAATTGACTATAACAAGTCACTATTCAATTATGGGGCTATACAGGGTGGGCCATTTTAATCTTCGCACCTGAATATCTCGTCAGGAAAGCCACCTATCAAAAAATAACCTTCACAAAAATTGTTAGGTACAGAGGGGGACAACGGATATTGACCTTAAATTTGACCTTGACCTTAATTTTCAAGGTCATTTTTAGGTCAAGTCGTATTTTTTATATAAATTCCCATATTTTTGATACCGTATTCTGAAAGAGCGTGAAATTTTACGTCGAAATTGCTATCAACAAATTTTTTTTTGTTTGACCTTAAGCGGTCTATGCAAGGACAAACCATTTCTAATTACGAGATTGAATATTTCGTTAGAGAAGCCACCTATCGAAAAATTACCTCAACAAAAATTGTTAGGTACAGAGGGGGACATCGGATGGTGACCTTAAATTTGACCTTGACCTTGATTTTCAAG
>JAPYYV010012178.1:0-19581 GCA_030522625.1 Copidosoma aretas | reverse complement strand
GACGGGGGGTTGGTTGGTGTGGGGCCGGGGCCGGCGGGGGAGTGGGCCTCCCGTTTTTTTTTTTTTCCTTCCGAACGATGGAGAGTTGAACTGAATTTTCGAGCGGCTACGAACACACGCGGTTGTTACTGCTGCGCCATAATAGTAGTCGCAAAGGTCACCCGTGTTTTTTTTTTTTATCGGACAACCGCTTCCGATTTCATTCCCTTTGGTGTGCATTTGCACGTCGAATCGCTCGAGTAACTGTTATGTCCGCGTAACAAAGTTGTGAAGAACAGAATTAAGATATGCCTATACAGCGTTATAGATGATTACGTCAGCAAATAGTTACAGTAATTTTGACCGCACGATTGGGTCGCTGGATAATGTTTTATCGAGATTTCAGTATTTCACTGTAATCAAAGAGTTATTTTTATCGTGGTAAAATTAATCTTGAAATTACAATGATTTTTGTGGTAAAGCAACGGTCATTTTTCTCCCGGTGAAAGAGGTTTGTGTATGACAAGAGAGACTGAGATACTTTTAAAGGGCTTTCTCGAATCTCTGTTATCACATACCTATTGTCAGGAAAAATTACAATTGTTGTACCGCGAAGAGTATAGTAATTTGAGATAAATTTCTGTGACAAAAATCACTCCTAAAAACTGGTAGAAATATATATCCTCGATATGTTCATGAAAACTGTAGTAGATACGCGTCAAAGTGTCTTAATTTCACCACCATCGCTGCTTTAACAGAAAGAATTACTGTAACCTTTCTCCGTACACCTACCACACCGTGAATTTGAAGCATTTGCATCTAATTCAAAGAAATTCAATAAAAGCTCGGTATGCAAAAGAAGTAAATAAAAATAAGGTCGCTCATAGATTTTTTATGGCACGCATTTAGTTCCATATGGTTACTGGTGTAGGTACACCACTTATACACACGAGCGTGGAAATAATAATATCAAGCCGGAGCGCACATACTGTGCGATCTAATCTCGGACCTTCGAACGAACACGGACTGACTGACTGACTGACATGCACGGCAGTAGCAGCAGTAAACCAGCTACTATACATACACGTGCAATACATATATAATGTATATAATACGTACATACATATATACGTGTGCCATCTAAATTAACCATCTGTTTCTAACACTCGAGTAAGTTTATGTAGCTATACTCTTTTATAATTGGCAGCAGAAACACTTCTTTGGGGCCAATCGACGGTCCACTGATTTTATTGTCAGTACTATTGGGCCATATGAATTGAAATTAAGAGTCTGTCCCACGCCATTGATAATTAAAAACACACTAATCTTACATTAGTACAGTAAATTTATGTGTATATTGTGCAATAGATCGATTAATGTCCATACAAAATATAGTGTAGGTACACAACAATCAGCTTGTGGTGATTTTTTTCCCCCAATATTACGTGATCTCGCGCCCAAGGAGTTTGATAGAAAATTTATACAGAGCTTTACCGTTCATTTCCTCATATTAAACTGCGCCGGCTGAAAAAACCAGCCTCACCAACGCGGACCTAATAAATAAAGCCAACGGCCGCATTCACCAGAGGCACATAAAAACAACAAACCATGGAAATGACGACGACGCCCGGCCCAGGGATTACCATCGAAATACATACACGTGTGGGATAGGATTCGGCAAGTAAAACACACCTCGCGTCACTCGATCCGTCGGCTGGCTGTCCAGCGAACGGTGGTGCAAAGGGTCGTCGAAAGCCAATCCGTTGGGCACACATTGTACACACCGCTTCGTGCAGCGGCACGCATTATGCAACGCAAATATTATTCAAAGACTAAAAGGCCCGCTGCTTACCTGGTTTGAAGAGCGGGCGCGCAGATGACGTCGGCAGTGATGATGATGGCGATGATGATGATGATGATGATGATGTAAGAGCGGTGGTGTGTGCCAGGAAGCTGCTGGAAGATGCCGACTATCGGGGATTCTGCCAGTCCATTGTGTGCATGCGGGTCGACTTGCGTCGTGCGTATCTGGAAAAAGGATAGTTTGTTGATGTACGGGACAGAACTGAATTCTATTTTAATGTAAATTTTCATCCACAATTCTTTTTTATCAATGCGATAAAAAAGGTTTTTTGGCGCGAATTAATTTTTATCCATTGCATTCTGAATGAATCATTGTTTTCTATATGTATTTTTTGAATTTTATCGGACGCTGGCGAAATATCGATGTTTCCATTATTACTATTCGATTCACAATTCCTTATTCACGGTAATTAAACGAATCAGAAGTTAAATGTAAATGATAAAATTTGGCATCAAATAAATATTAATAGATACAACAGATATGCATTCATCAATGAATATAATTTTCTCATGATTTATAACTAGAAAGACTTTTAAAAAAATATTGTTCCTCTCCCCTCTTTTAATAAATTACACGATCAGCCAATGATATATAAATATCGGCTTCACTTTTAGCTCATCAAAATTTTATGATCGGATAATAATACGGTGGCGATGGACAAATTGAATCGTCGTAATTCTAAAACGAATAATTACACGCACTGGCCGAATAATACGTCATCAGACTTGGATCGGTAACACGAGGTGCGTGCCCATACGTTACAACAGCGTCTATAAAAATACCTATGAACCTAAGTCACTCGTAACTAATGCCAACAGCGTACGAATCGATGATTTTTTCACGAAAAGAACTAAAGAAAAGTCTGTACTAGCCAAAAGTATAGGTACACAGAGAGCGCACGGGGCCCGGAAGACCAGGTGTATTTGATTACTATCGGGTTTCAAGACGCAATCACACGCCTCGACGCAGCCCCGCACGAGCCTGCACGCTGCAGCCATTGCACCCATCAGGGATCGACTGTTTCTCTCTCGCCAGTGCTCTATTTTTTCCACCGGCCATCTCCCTTTTCGTTTTTTTTTTTTTTTTCTTTTTTTTTTTTCCGTCTTTTCCACTCTTAAGTATACGCACAGCAACCTATACGAGCTTTTAACGTCCTCTCTCGCGGGCGTGTATCATATACGGGTATAGATTACGCGTCGTCCGCCGGCGCGGACGGGATCAATGGTCGAGAGGGCATACAGAGGAGGATCTCTTGATGGGAGACGAATAAATGGGCCCCGGACTGACTTCGATCCTGTTAGATGGAGACGGCCGATAGTGTTGGGAATAACAACACGGGAGACACAAAAATCTACTCTCACGTGTCTCGTGTGTGCGTACGCGTCTTCATTAGCATATTACGGGTATACATAATATCTCGGGGAAGCGTCGCGCGAATGCTCGTGTATTATACGATAGGCTATTGGGACGGATGACGGGCTCGGCACCGCGATAATGACTCGCGTAAAATTATTATTACTATCATTCTCGTACGAAATTGATGGCTCGTTATTTTTGTGATTTTGCTTAAAACGTATGTATCTGTACACGGACAGAAATAGTAAAACTGTGCCGGAGCTCGTCGTCGTCGGCTATCGTGGCGTGCTGTCTATGCATTATAATGTTACGAATGTGGGGTATGAAAATAAACGAAGTACACGGTACAAACGACCGCGCGATCGGCTGTCGACGCAACGGCGGCGCGGTTCCGCGGGTCAAGAGGAGAACGACGAATCGATACCTCGCGGCTCTCCTTCCCCCCCCCCCACCGCGCGTCCCCGTTTTCCTCTTCGCCGCGTTGCGCGAGTACGAAATGCGCCGCGTTCGCAATGCCCATAGTCTCGAGGTCGTGCCGAGTTTCGAGTTATTTCCGTTGCGAATCGTCCCCAACAATTGTATCGTTTAATGCACTATGTATAACTTACTCCCGCTGATTCGTGTCCAACCCAGAAAAAACTCTCGCCCCGAGATTTATATACCAACCGACTGGAGCGCTATCGAGCAACGCGTCTGTCCAACAATTAGTGTAGTCGATGAAGCCCGGAGGGGCTGCTGAAGACTTGCTGGTCTCAATCACCGCCGGCAACTCCAAACGCCCCCGACTGGATAAAGGGGTCGGAAGCGCCGAGCGAGAGATAATTATAGCGGCTCGTCGACGACGGCTCGACTAAGCTTGCATTCAAACCTGCGCAACTTGTCAGCGCGACAAATAATTTCCGACCATTATCTCCGCGTGAAAATCGCGCGGCCGTGAGCTCTCGCGCCCCCCCCCCCCTTGCTCCTTCCTTCTCGCGCGCGCCCGTTCGCTATCGCTCGGGACCCTCGGTCCGCGGTATTTCAATTTTTGTCCGACGAAGACGTCGGAGTGATGGTTTTGTAAAATCTGCCACGCGGGTGTTTCGATCGCTTGTATTATTATTTTTTTTTTTCTTCGAGCTGTCGCAAGGGCGGAATGCACAGAGAGATATGTTAGCGGGTCAGTCGGATAACGTGTTAATGGCGAGGCGAGAAACTTTTTAAATTCTCGAACTTTTCTCGTGCGTTGAAAAAACGGGAAAGGACGAAAAACGGAGGCAAAAAAGGCGACGCGCTGCAGGAGAAAAGAGCAATCACTCACTTATGCTCGGAACGCGAGGAGCGCCGCGTATACGGTACGTTATATATTTGCCGAATCGAGAAGAATCTTGATAAATAATCGAGTTGGACAAGTTGTATTAAGTAGGTGCGCGAGGGTGGGGGCGGAGAGTCTTGAGACGCTGCTGATGTTGTTGGTTTTCCTCTCTTTTAACGGCTCATTCATCAATTTAGCGACCAACGCGGGAGAAATGCAGAGCTGGGTAAAGAAAAAAAAAAAAAAAAAAAAAAAAAGGCGAGGAAAAAGTAAAACGTGGCGACGGCGGGAAGAAGAAGAAGAGGAACGTGCCTGTATTTTTGCCCGCGTAACTCAATAATAAGCTACTCCGCGAAGATTAATCCGCTGTGGGTGTACTCTCGCGGCCGGAAGAAAGTGTAATTTAGCGGGGAAATACCTTGCTCGGCTCTGCTTTCGAGAGTTTACTTATTTTATTAAGTCTCCTGCTCTCTTCTGTACTGAACCTACATAATTAGCTGATAAAAGTTACCCCAACTGTATACGCACGAGTGTCTTGCTTGAAATTCTTTTTTAGCCCGTGATAACTCTACTGTAATTTTCCCCATACCTACCCGATTGATCAATGCTTCAGCGTAAGGTACACGCAAAAAGAGCCGCTGCTCCTTTAAGACGAGCATTTTTTTATTCTTCTAAAATGACAAGCCCGAGCTTACCGAGCTCCCCCTCGGCCCTCTTTTCCATTAGGCAAATTGACGAGCACGTATAAGTACTCGCTCGGAAGTGCCCCCCGTGCGCCTAATTTTCATAATGTCGCAGCCGTCGAAGGAAAAGTGCGACAAGTGCATTTGTTATTATTTACACTTACGCACAAGTAGCACATTTCCAAAATGAATTAATTCATCACAGGATCAAAATTATTTCGATTCTCAAAAACGCGTGCCTCGACTCGGGGGAGAATCCTTCGCAAACAGAGGGAAAAAGGGATGATGTAACGACGCTTGCCTTTCGGACGGCCAACTGGCGCTCCGACAACCCTTTTCCGATGAAAAATAATATGTATGTATATGAAGGAAACGGAACGGCGGCACTAATATCGCGCAAAGACCGCAGCTGCAACGGATGGGTCAGTTGCTCGTGCGGGCCGTGGTCGCATAGCGCCGGGAGAATTAATCCGCGCATATTGCGTCGGTCAGTTGATGCCGGCTTGACGTGAATACTATGTATATACGCGCTGACCATGTCCAATGTAATATATAACGACGGTCGGCGTGCGATCCCAACCCGGCATTCTTTGTACTCGCCAATTCCGAGTGAAATTTTCTCTCTGGAACAATATTGATGGGAAAAATCAAAGCAAACTTCGCACAACTGTTATCAAAAAACTAACGATCCCAAAAACCTTTTTTATTTTCCAGCTCCGAAGGGCAGCATAGCCGAGTTCAGCGGGCCGTCAATCCCGAGCGGCTACCCGAGCGCCCTCTCGAGTCCGGGCAGCGGCCCCGGCAGCACCAGCCTCGCCAGCCTCGCCAGCAATCCCAGCTGCCTGAACTCGTGCGCCAGCGTGTCCCTGGGCCTCGAGGCGCACCAGGGCATGGGCGCGGGCTTCAACAACACGGGCCGCACGAACTTCACGAACAAGCAGCTGACGGAGCTCGAGAAGGAGTTCCACTACAACAGGTACCTGACGCGGGCCCGGCGCATCGAGATCGCCACCTCGCTCAAGCTGAACGAGACCCAGGTGAAGATCTGGTTCCAGAACCGGCGCATGAAGCAGAAGAAGCGCATCAAGGAGGGCCTCGTGCCACCCGACGCCAGCGCCGCCGCGGCGCAAGCTTCCGCCCAGCAACAGCAGCAGCAGCACCAGCAGCAGCAGAGGACGACGCGCAGCGCGAGTAGTTCGCCGACGAGTCTCGACATGCCCGTCTGCACGGCGGCCCTGCACGGCTTCGTCGGTGAGAACAGTCGGGACTCGCCGCCGGTCGCGGGCAGCAACGAATGACGACGCTACTACGCCGATTGCGCGTAAAAAGATCAGCTGCTGTCGTTGCGACGGGGGGTTTTTTTTTTTTCCGATCGTCGTGTGCGAGTCGAGTGCCGAGGCTTGCAGGACATTCGAGGTCGAGTTTTGTGATTTCGTCCTCAGTGGGACAGACGCAGTGTGGTTGTTGAAGGGGTTTTGGGCTGTAGGACAGTTATAATGACGCGTGTGACAAAAACCGGAGAGACGTGTGTTTCTTTTCTTCTTTCTTAATTTCGTCGATTGCACTTGTTAAAAACTTCGCTACTTTATTTATATAGCATATGTTAGTGTCAGCCGCGAATTGCCGATTTGGGACTCATTATTTGCGCGTGGATGGCCGAGATTGAAAATATCGCAAAATCAATGGTGAAAGCAAGTGGCTGTTGGGTAGCTAACCGCGATACTCTCAGTGGTCGCATTAGCTGATGTGTAAAAATAAAATGAAATAAAACAAAATTTTCATGAACTTTCCATTTTTGTCAAAATGATTTATGTTAGTGTGACTATTTGGAAATCCCTTTGTCAATCAATTGAAACTAAAATTGAAAACAATAAGACCTGAGTGGCACACCCGCAAAATCAAAATTTCTTATCCAAAGGGTGGCATTGTATACAGCTTGGTTTGACCAATACGGTTTGCTCCATGTAACACCTTTTATTGTTTACCTCGGAAAAGACATGGTGAAAAGAATGGCTGCACATCGATTTTGAAGTTCTGAAAAAAAAATTATTACAAAAAAAAATTCTATCAGGTAAAAAGCTATGGACAATTGGAGTTTGTAATTTGAGAAATAAATGAAAATTCCATGTTCCACTTGGTGAAATCATTGTGTTTTTTATTTAAACTCAAATCGTCCATAACTTTCCTCGTGATCGACATTTTTTTCCTATACTATAGAGCTGAAAAACGAAGTTACAATTTTTGCTGGATGGGTGTATGTTCTGCAGCCACTCTTTATTCATGATATCTTTTTCAAGGGTAAATTTAACGATGTGCCAGGTACACCAATGAAAAATCTCTATTATAAATTGCGCTACCCTTCTCATAATTTTTCGAAAATTTTGACTCACATATTTTAATGAATGTATTGTTTCCAATGAATATTAAATAATATTACTTGGTTCAAGAAGATGATTGAATGGAATGGGTATCGGTTAAAAACAAATATTTCATCGGATGACAAACCGGCTCCAGCGAAAAAGACTGTTCTATCTTACATGCACCTTCATTAATTTGATTGATTTCATCATGTAACGATAATTTCGTACATATTCGTTTGAATTAACGTTCAACCAAAGATAAACATTAACCAGTAAAGTTGTAGAATTAATGATGGAATCGAATAAATGCTATCTTTAAGCATTAATTAACAATACAGGCAGAAATAATTGGAACTTGATAGGAGATTGTAATTAATTGTATACGTATATAGTGACTGTTTAAGTCCATTAAGAATTCGCTCGAGCGTAGAGAAAGAAACGAAACTTCCAAAGCTTAGGTAGTTAATTCTAGACTTTTTCAGTACAGATAACTTTGACTTTGTAAATCATAACTTCGTTGAAAATCAAATAAGTATCATGTGTTCGTTATTGGTAATTTTCGCATTCGATTAAACTGCATCATAGCGCGAACTTCGTTTTGATTATCATTGTATTATGTATGGGGCAAATGTTCAAAATATATATTGCGGTTGGCGATTTAACAATACCATTTTATGAATGTACATATAAATAGAATCATAGATGCAAACGTTGGCTCAACTTTGTTTCGAATAGATGATCTGGTATTGTTTTGTATAAATCGTAAAGTTAAGTTGGTAGAAGAAAATGTTTTTTTTCCCCAAGTTTTAAGGTCTGCATTTACGTAAGTATAGCATTATGAATTTATATTGTATAAGCAATCTAATGATATACGTGTAAAAGTTGCGTCAGAAGCTTCAGTCAAAAATCGAAAATGATTTATAAGGGCCTCTGTAACTGAAAATTCCTATCATGAATTATCAACAAGATAATATTACATGTAAGAGTTATAAAGTTGAATAAAGTATTATTGTATTTACTCTTTGCGTATTTCTCATTTCCCTCCAATGCTCAACATACAAATTATAAATGTAGCTTTCCAACCTTTTTCAATTTTCCTTTCAAAATATAATGTACACTAATATTCAATAGTAATTTTTTTCAATTATGTGAATGTAGAAGTGTGATGCGATTCTTTTTCAGGCCCACACATCGGCTCCATAGCTCAGCTGGTTAGAGCGTCGTGCTAATAACGCGAAGGCCGTGGGTTCGATCCCCTCTGGAGCCAAACTTTTTAAATTTTTTTTCAACATTTTGGAAGTCACATAAAAAATTAGTAAGTTACAACGTTATAAAACTAATGAATTATTATTTTTTTTTTTTTAATGTCGTGAGAATTCCATACTCTTCATTCAAACAAGAAGTTAGAATACAAAATATAATTTTTGAAAAACCTATTACCTTTTATATTACATCAACAAAATGCCATTTATTTTTAACAATAACAATAAAATTATTTAAAATAACAAAAAAATGAATGTCTTGGTGACAAATGGTAACGTGAGAAACTATATTTAAAATGTTTCTGTAAGTCGGTACGTCAGTGAACAGCTTAATCGGAAATTAGAGCTCCCTACATATATATACCTCAAAGACCTAACCTTTTACGTGCAAATAAATGATCGTAGAGCCTTCGTTGTAACAATCAGTTAAATTAATTAATCGTTTCTATGCATCCAAAACTAAACTGTTGGTTGAATTCACATTTCAATCATGAGTGATCAAGATTTTACTTTAGAAAAATTATTGGCATGTCAACAAGAACTGAACTTCCAAGAAGAATGGTTAAGGAAGATGATTGTTGAGCTTGATAAACAAGCTCATGCTTTACAAGTTAGTATGGATTTTTATATTATACATCTAGCGCACTTCTAAAATAAGACTTTCATTCATTAGAATTCTATTTTAAATGAGTTTTTAAAATTTATAGATAGAACAGTTTCATATATTAAATGAAATTAACAAGAAATCTGGGGCAAACATATCTGATGAAGCAGCAAATAGCAAAAATTTGGATTTAAAAAGAGAAACAACAGAGACACAAGAGCTTGATCTAAAAGTGCCAAACTACCAGTATTGCGAAGAGGATGAGGACGATGACATGGAAGAATAGATTTCATAGTGCTTAAAAAAATGTTATTTATTTTCTAACTAAATATAGAATTAAAAAAATCTGATTTAACTATTTTTTCTTTCATTCTCAAAAAGGGTAACTAAAGAAGAATTTTCAGACTACTAATATTAACACAGAATAATTATTATTTCTTAACCTAAGTACCCAATAATTTATACACATTTGTCATTTCAACAAACAGGAAATCCTCGCAAACAACTTTGCTTATCGGATCATATTTTGAATATTTCGTCTAAAGCATTTTAGCTGTGTCAAATGTGATCTTATGACGGATGTCCTTGTTGAGGAGGTCCAAGTTGTGAAGGATCATCATATGGAGTCATAGGCTTGAATTGCTCAGCCGATAGCCTTGTGAACATAATACCTATCCCCTCAATGAGCGCTAACAAGACACCACCAATAATAGCACTACCAGCCATTGCCGGTAAGCCATTTCTTGCCGCCAATATACCACCAGTAGCAGCCCCACTGATTATCGAGTTCCAAGGGTCTTCCTTTTTTCTGAAGTAAACAAGCGTACAATCTATCGTTGAAAACATACCACCCCAAACTGCAAAACTTCCTGCTATGAGAGGTGAACGTTGCTTAATGGCCATCACGCTGCCCGTGAATCGTTTGTTCCAGCCACTGGGTGCATTTCTGAAGCCCTTTATACTTTGGAATACTGCTCCTCCTATTGCTCCCATTGTGAATGCACCACCACAATCGTCGACTATCCTCCATGGACAGGGTTCACGTGCATACTCTTCCATCTGGATAGACTAGAACAATAAAATGAAAAAATATTAGATTTCTACATCATAAAACACTTTCAAAAAGTTGTTTTACCAAGTAAACATTAATAGCTGTGGAAATTGATCAATAATATATTGTGCCCCTCGGGCGAGAAAGTGAAGAATGTCTCAAATTGCATGTATATTGTCACTCAAGGCAAATCCAAGGGTGTCAAACATGCAATCTAGGCATTCTTGTTTTTTTTTGTGGTGCATATGGTATTTTTTGGCCTACCTTGGCTTAAAATAGCACTCTTACTTTTTTACAGTGGGAGTAAAGTCTTACTTCAAGTCAAGGTAGGCTAAAAAGTGGATTTGTACACAAACAGTTTTTGAGTATTTATAGAATGTATTTCTTTTTACTCTACCTTAAATTAATTACACAAGCGAATAAAAATAAAAGCCCTTGATAATGTTTTCACAAGATTAGTAAAATTGAAGGATAAGTATACTACTATGCAAATGCAAGTGGAGCAAGTGCTTTGTAGTAACATCTAATGTAACCAATGTTATTGATGCAAGTCAGTCAAACACTTTTAATAAAGCCAAGGAAAACTATTGCCATCAGTGAAAACATACTGGCACAGACAACGCATACGAGATCAATGTATTTTATTGAACAAGTAAAATGAAATTTCTTAGAAATGAATATTTACTGGTTTTGCAAAATATTAGGTTAGGATGACGAAATACTTGATAACAACACACGGCAGTTGTGATTCCACATGACTCGCATTGCCTCACAATGTTTTCACGCAACTCGACATTAAAAATAACTCTAACAAAGGATATTTACCTTGTTTATTGGCTAAATCGATTTTGTTCGCGAAAAGGTGAACCGCTACGTCGGACGACGAACACACACGAGACGAGAGAGAGAACTGCGTGAATCAGCCAACCGAAGTTTATCAGCTCAACTGAATTACTGAAGTAGCGGAAATCGATTTCAACGGTTTACTGAGTGCTGAACTGCTGAATCGAAAAGCCATCTTCACTACAAGTTTTTTTTATTTAAAATCTTGTGTGAGAAAAAAAAAAACATGCAAAAAAGGAGTTATTTTTCAGCGGGAAATTCAAATCAGCCCGACGTCTTTTATTCGCTCGCAACTTCACCGTTGTTGCACGCATCGGTGTTTTTACTCCGATGAATATAAAAAAGCATTTGTACCCGTACAACCGCACAAACGATGAATCTGCATTTGCCCAGCAGATTTCCAAAGTGATCCGATCGATATCGCGACTGCACTACCTATACATACCTCGCGCACAAGAGTGGACGCAAACGAAAATAGAGTGACCGGAGATATAAGTATCCAAAAATAAAACGCGCCTCCCGTTAGTCGGGATCGCGCTTGCAAGCTCGTCTGCGGGGCGTAATTTTCCAAAAACCTACAACGGAATAATACCCTCTCGAAGTACCTCGGATACGTAAGTTGTATGTATACTACTCGTTACTCATTTTTCAAATTTATTTTCCATCACCGCTCGTCCCTTGCCCACAAATTTGGGTGGAAAAAATATTCATCGGAAAATATATGAAACCGAATCATTTATTCCCCTCTACTGGCGTAAACGCGCTCTAAAAATACCATCGCTGTATAATATTAGCACAGCTCTCGGCCGAGTGACGATTTTCTATGTTTCTCTTTTCCGCGCGGACGATACTTATATTAAGTATATACAAACGATGGCCGAGCCGAACGATCACGCTGGAGTCGATCTCGCGGGGGCGAGGAACGGCGCGCGGGAGAACCCGGAGGCCCTGGCTGCCGGGGACAACGGGAACCAGGTCGACGAGCCGGCTCGGCCGCTCTGCCGGATCGCCCATCAGCCAGCCGCCGGCGACGGGCCGGTGCAGTTGGAAAAGGTGATTTTTTTTTGGTGTTCTCGGCAATGTACTTAACGATCATCGGGATCGGGTGAGACGGGAATCACGAGAGAGAGAGAGTTGATTGTTGCACAGGACGCCAACGCCAACGAGAAGGAGGAAGCCAACAACAACAACGGGTCGGACGCGCTTCTGGCGAAGCTGCAGGAGGAAGTGTCGGTGAGTATTGAACATATATGCATAAATACTATGAGTTATTACGTTCAACGAAATTGTCCAACGATTTGAAGAGGAGGACGAGCGAGCGCGACGACTTCCGGAGGAAGCTCGAGGCGGCCGAGCGCAAACTGTCGGGCCTGCAGACCCGGGGCGACGAGCAGAGCCTGCGCCGCGAGCTCGACGAACTCCGGGGCGCCCTGGCCCGGACGAGACTGAGCCTGGACGAGCGGGAGCGCCGCGTGGCCAGCCAGGAGGACCAGATAGCGGCGCTGATGAAGCAGGTCGGCTCGCTCAAGGAGGTCGTCGCGATAACGAAGGACATGCTCGGCATTAGGAACACGGAGGTGAAGCATCTCCAGGAGGACGTCGACAAGATGGAGTCGAGGATAGGGGCCGAGCGCGACAGGCACAACGAGATGATCAGCAAGATGGACGCGGCGGTTAAGCTCAACGCGGACCTCAAGACGGAGTACCAGACCCAGCTGAGGCTGTTCCAGGATCTGAGGGGCAAGTACGAGGAGAAGGTCACGCTGCTCAGCGAGGAGAACAGGGCTTTGGAGACGGCGGTCCAGGCACAGCCGGCCCAATGACTAGTGTACAGGCTGTTCAAGTCCGCGAGGAGGGATCCGTGATTCTGCAGGCCGGGGTGCAGTGCGCGGCCGCGGGGTTTTCTTTTCGTTTTTTCATTTGTACCTTATTTCCGATGATGGTCTACTCACGCGATAAGTATACATACATAATACACGCCGAGGGTTGTGCGTGAGTGGCGATCGTTCGACTTGAACAGGTCGTTCGTTTGGCGGAACCAAACTTTTGGGTTTTTTTGTTTTTTTACAGAATTGATATTGGGGCCGGTATTGCAATGAAAAATGGATTTGCTTTGATTCCATGATGCATTAATCGCATCATAAACTTTGCTCTTTTCGAATTTTATTTCTATACGTGTTTCCTGATTTTACAAGCTTGGAGAATTTATTATTATGTACAAATTATTAGGTGTAATGTATTTACATGCACACACAAAAATGTCTGCGTTAATTTACTAACTTAAAGTTACTAACTAATTTTTTATTTATAAATATATACTTTTATGTATTATTGTTTGTAGTAATAGAAATAATCATTGAAAACTGTACGGACCTACGAATAATATGAAAATAAATGTATTTGTTACAATAGATGTAAAAAGATATGAGTGTATGAAAATATCCATGACAGAAAGGATTGGGTGGTTTGTAAGGAAAATGGAGGGCGAAATTTTATTTTCTTAGAATCTTGCAAAACCGTGCATACGAGCTTATGATATAAAGAGAAAGTTCAAAATTTAAAAACAAATTTATATATTACAAAGAATTTGTTAATTAATTCGATGTGAAAGTGGTTTTTTAGTACTAAAAACGGCCGTTTAAAATAAATAAACAAATAAAATAAAAAAATACTCGGTTTCTTCTGCAACAACTTCTAATACTTACATTTTCGGTTTAATGAAGAAAATTGTAGATCGCATAGAAATGAAACTCGATGAAAGAAGTTGACATTCTACGACAATATTTTGGAAGCAAAAGATTCGGATCTCAAACAAATACATCTATCTACTTACCTTTGTTAGAGATTTTGGGAGATAATCAATCTTATATCCTTAAACTCAAAAAACGTTATAAATAGTTGATAAATGAATTTTCTACAACATTCGTTATTCATCAAATTAATTAAAATGACTGATTTAATCTTATAAGATTATTATTTCTATGTAAAAATAAAGAAAATAGTATAACGACGAAAATAAAATACTGAATATCAGTTTGAGATAAATGAAAAAAAAAAGCATCATTACAGTGGTATAGATATGAACGTTATTTCAGAAAATTGTACTAGTCGTGCCTTGTATGCAAAAGTTTAGTTTTTTGCACAAATTTAGCCGCGTTTTACTCTGTTTACGTAATGATTGTCTCATCAATTATTTTTGAAAAAAACCATTGGGTCATACATTCTTACAAATAAGAGATCATTGATTTGATTTCTAATTCATGTATGATAATGCCTAACCCTGGTGTTCAACTTCTTGTTTCTAGAAACGAATCTAATAAATTAGACTATTACTCGGTATAGTTCTGAATAAAAAAGGTCTCCATGTTGAACCTGAAAAGTATGCAAAATTGTAAATACATCAATTCAAAGATTTTTTCGTGAACGAGTGTACACTCGATTCTTACTGAGTATAAATTCAATATTTTCGAGACAAAATTGCTTTTTATACCAGAAAGAATTTGGGTAGGCTTTATCCAACTTCAGCTCACAAACTTCTTCGTCCGACTCTTGAACTTTGTAATGTCTTACACTGGGAGCTGGGGCCACTCGAAGATTCACGTCTAAGCCAATCAGCACAATATCCAGACTTCCATCTAGACTGGAGTGAATATTAAGAGATAACCTAGATTTTCTCGTTCGGTTTAATTTTCTGCTAAATTACTCCTCTCATTCAGTTAGGCTCGGGTGGCAATTCACAGGAGAGGCCATTTCCAAGGACAAAATTCTTTCTTTCTTTCTTTTGGTGGGGGGTTTTTTTTTCCCCATATTCCCCCTGTTACTCCCCCCCCCCCCCCCCCGATTTCCTGGGGTCACATTTTCTCCTAAATAAAAAATGGCCGTTAGTCCAGAAGGCGATTTTTATGCCAAAAACGTTAAAAATTTTTAATAGCAGTAAATAAGCTTTTAATCCAGAAAATTATGTTGCTTTTTTACTTTGAAATCCAAGGATAACATTGTATTTTTACTGATAAAAGAAAGACAAATTGTTTACGAAACTCGGAAGAGGAGTGTGGCCCCAATATATTATTTCTCTGTTGAAAGTAACGTTTAGAAATCGTGCATACAAAGTTGAAAAATATTTCAATATCATAAAATACAATTTTGTATCTTTGCTTTAATTATTTTTATCCCTTAAAACCAAGTACATTAAAAAAAAAATAGTGCACGATATTTTTGATAACAGTTAAAAGGATCGAGTAACGAAAATCATGTGAAAAAATAAGATATAATAATTGCTGAAGTTTTGTTTGTTTTATTGATCCATGCATTACAGATTTTCGAATTATTTTAAATTTTAAAAACACAAACATGCTTATAAAATCTTTATTCCACCAATTCCTGTATTCATTTGCACTTGCAATTTTTTTTTATATTTAAGTATCTACCTCCGGTTGCATCAAATACGTATTCTTCAATATAAGTACAAGTGCCTTTTTTACCGCATCGTTGATTACAGGCTATTTTATCATCTCCATTGCATGGCACGCACAGGGCTATAACAAAAACGGGAGGTATTTATGATATTTTTATTGATTCTTAATAATTCATCCTAATTTTTATTTTCAAAACTTGTAAGTTTTTTTTTCAACTTTGTACGTTTGTTGTACCTTCGTTGGAAAGAAAAAGTGTTCGACACCAGTACGCATTCAACCAAGGCAAGCACAAAAGACTCGGGCTCTACTTCGCAGATTCCTCGGGTCTTGTGCTTGCCGTGGTGGATATGCAGCACTAGTATCGAAAATTATTAATAGCATTCGTGGGCGTTGCAAGAATCACCAGCTTCGTACCATCATTGCATAAACTATTTTTTGACTCTTAAAGTGCAAAGTTCAATTTCTTGCGCAGTGTACAAACCTGCGCGGTCTGACTCCACCCTACAGCACCAATGCGCAAAGTAATCACTTCTTGCACTGGTATTTACGCACCAACGCACAAAAGAGCCCTTATGTATAGTTGAATAATATACTACATATAAAAATTGTTTTATTGAACTTTACACCCGACTCATCGACACATACTTTTCCATTTGAAAATTCTTGATTGAAAGTTTCAACAAATGAGCACAACTATATTGATATTTTTTTTTTTCATGTGATTTTTATGAAAATAGTTGAATTTTGTATTTGTAATAAAATAATAACTGTTTCTGATTTTCAAAACATTTTAGTTGGAGTAGTAACATTTTTAAAATTATTCAATGAATATTTGTAATTGTTTTTTTAGAGAGATATTTTAGTCTTAAAACATTATGTTAGTAACTTTACAATCAAAATAACTTACCGCTGCCTATCAGCAAATTCAGTATCAAAATAAAAGCTAACATGGTATTAATTTTTGAAGATCCATGCATCTTGCCAAGCTTGCCTCAATCTTTTTTACAACTTGAACAATAACCAACTTGATGCCAACACTTTCAGCGGACTGTATTATATACTTGTACATTGACCAGGTTTATCCGAATCATGAAGGTCACACTCTGAGTGGGGACGATAAGCAGGATAATTAAAAACAAAGAAAAATCCGACACATGTTCTAAGCTATTTGTTCTACATTTCATCTGACCGTTGCTATCATGAGTCAGCCTTGAAAGTTATACAGCATGATTCTACAGAAATACTTATTTGTTAACGTATTGGAAAGAAGTACATACGGGTCGAAGAAAATTGGAGAATTGTTATCAGGGGCGCCACTTTAATTTTTTTTACGGTATGGAATTATCGTCTCGCCCCGATGGTATTGAATTCCATACCTAAAATTCGAATAAAACCATCACATGTGTGTAAATAGTACTGTATGCATTAATCGGGGGTGGAAAAAATTTCACTTTTCAGAGTAAAATATGTAGTTTTTTTTTACTTATTTTTGCACAAACAAACGTTTTGTGTGCTTCTCTTTCAACGTACACTAAAATAGGCTAAGTTTGTCTTTATTTTCACGATACTATACTATTCATTTAACGACGGATTACTAGGTTTCTGGAAGTAAATTTTTATTTTATTTAACTATTACTTGTATCTCCTTAATCAATTTAGCTTTGTGATAGAACCATGGGATTTCAAATATTAAGCAGCAAAATTCAAAATATGGGAGCAGCTTGATTTCCCCTTTAATCATTTATTTAGTTTCAAATCAATTTCATTCAATGCTTTAAAGCGCTTGATAGTTATGCCTTGGGTTATGTGGGTTAAATACTTCAAAATAAAGTTTACACAGGGTTAAATTTGGTTGACTTCAGTCATGTAGGTTCAATAGCTTGTGAAATTAAATCATGGTATGGAATTCAATGGGTTTCACTGATCTTTTTCTTACGATTCGTACTGATGGTAGAGATTCGGTCAGACATGGATGAAATCGATTTTTTATTTTTTAAAAAAGTAATAAAAGTTAGGAAAAACATTTTTTACAGGAAAAATTATTCAATGTAAACAAACGCAAATAGTTATTTTGATACAATAATAGTAGTTTTCTTCACAAGTGTGCATCTCTCATGGTGGTCCTTGGGCCCGAGGGCTCTTATGAAGCATATTTTTCCTGCCGAGGGTGTATCAGGGTTGCAAAAGTGCCCGAGGCTATAGGGAAAAGTTATTAAAATAATGTAATTATGCGATCAAGTATCACTTTATTCTGAAGAAGCAAAAAAAAATGATATACTATAGAGATATCTGAATGTAGATTCACAAAGATATGTTGGTAAAATACTTTGATCACAACTTAGCGTTGAGTGTTTATTATTTCGATCTACGATTATTTGTCAGCCTCTTAATACATTCATTTGCTTGAATCTGAAGTTCTGAATACATCTGATGGTAATCCTATTTTACCAAAGAAATATGAACGAAATATTCGCCTAATTATTTTTCGTAATTATGTACAAAAAAAAAAAAAAAATTATTCAAGGCCTAATTATTCTTCTATTCAAGATATTACAATGATGAAAAAATTATCTTGGACGGTTTTGTAGTTATAGTCATGTATTTATAAACAGGGCGATATGTATATTTATTGAAACAACCAATATGCACATCGCTCTATTTATAAATTCATGACTGCAAAACCGGCTAAGATAATAAAATTGTACTATCTTAAATAGAAAAACAATTATGCCTGTTTTTTTTTGTTTCGAAAAATCACATGTCGAAAAAACATGTTATAAACAAGTTTTATGAAGTTTAGAATAAAAATACATCATTTTTGGAAAATGTCCGTCTCTGTGCGCGCGCGTGTGTGTGTGTGTGTAATCAGTTGTATTAGTTGTATCTCAGGATTCCCTCGACCGATTTATATTTAACAGGACTTATTTTTTTTGTTTTTGGGTTCCTATTACCACTGAAAACAAAATTCGAGTTTTGTGATGTATTTATTTTTTTTTGGTTTTTATGGATTTTTTCGAAAAAGTTGATTTTTAAGCTATTTATTGTAGACAACAAAAATTATTAAGATGGAATTAAAAAAAATTCAGTAGCTGGGTGTGCGAGGGTGTAAGTGGGGAATATAAATAATTAGTCATATCTCATAATTGCTTTGACCAATTTCAATAATCCCGGGCTTTTTGTTTGTTTTTATTTTTATACTTATCACCACAAAAATAAAATAGTAGTTTTCGTCACAAATGTGCATCTCTCCAGGGCGGTCCTTGGGCCGTTGGGACCCCCTTGGTCGGATGCACATGAACGGCAAACGCTGTTTTTCCTAGCGAGGGTGTACCAGGGTTGCAAAAGTGCCCGAGGTAGGAAAAATAACAATTATTATGTGTCCGGCTGTACATTTTTTATTTAAGTTTTTATTGAATTTTTATACTTATCACCAAAAAAACAAATTTCAATTCTTCTGCACTTGTGTATGTATAGATGTATTCATATATGTATGTGTTCCAATAACGTACATACATATATGTATGTATGTACGTTATTAGTCATTTCTTGGAAATCTCTATACTGATTTTGATAAAATATGGTTCTAATTTTAAAGATTGTACATCTTTTTTTTAAGAAGTATGCCGTAAAATATATAAATATGATAAATGTATCAATTTGATTGGTCATTACTATTATTTCAATTCAATAAAATAAATAAAATTAATATTCTTTATCACAATAATAAAAGAATGAATTTATACATTCCAGTAACTTGAAAATTGGTTACCCTCTTCGTCCTATTCCTATATGAGCTGTTTGTTTCTGCATGCTGTGATATCCTCAACTTAATTCCATAATGCAACCGTTGTTCTCTTATGGTTGCCAAAT
>JAPYYV010012177.1:0-10423 GCA_030522625.1 Copidosoma aretas | reverse complement strand
CGAATTCATAGTCTGAGACTCCGACTTGAGAGCTGATCTTGAGACGCGGTCTTGAGATACAGCAATAATATCGAAGTATCGAAAATCGACCTGCAATGCGATCGTGAATCAATCTACTATTTTAGGACATGTAATATGCAGTATGCACGTCTATAAAATAAGTTGGGTCAGTAAATTGACCTGCGATCGCATAAACTGCATTGCAGATCGACCTTCGAGTTCCCGATCTCGAAGCTGTATCTCAAGACCACGTCTCAAGATCAGCTCTCACGTCGAAGTCTCAGACTATGAATTCGGGCCTAATTCAGGAAAGCTTTTCATAAAAATTCTGACAATGAAGTTTTCGTGGAATGATACATGTATAAGTAAACTCGCGCCGCAACCCGACTCCGATATTTTATACGTTGAAAAGGTTAGGTTAGATTCCTTTGCGCTTCGATTCGGCACTGCTACCGCATGCAGTAGTGCACGCGCGTTTATAAATGTAATTATTTATTTTTATATCCATCAACACAAATTTTAAAAAGAGTAGAGTGCAGTCGCGGCGTCGTTGACACATAATTACTCGGTACTACTGCAGTAATCCCTCGTCGTTGTAGTAAATGTGATTAGCACGGGCAAGACTCAAGAGAGAGACGACGACGGCACACACCTGCAGCAGCAGTTCGCCGACTCGTTTTCGTTTGGTCGTTGTGTTTACACCACCATCAGTGACCACGACGAGGCGAGCCGGGGCTGTTGGTTCGTTACAGTGAAGTCCACATACAAGCTTGCGAGGCAAACGGGAAGATCATGTACTCGATCGTCAAGACCACGCACCCGGCTACCGGAGTCGAGCACGCCATCACCTGTAACTTCTTCAACCGCGCGGAAAAATGCCTCGTCGTCGCGGGTGCGAACATCATCCGCGTCTTCCGCCTCATCCCCAACGTCGATCCAGCCAAGAAGGAAAAATTCACCGGTAAGTTTAGCCTTCGGAGTACTTGTAAACACTTGATCCTTCATTTCTTGATTCGGTGATGTGCCAGAGTGCAACTTGTTTGGCTCTTGTTTGCGCTGCTTGTACTTGTATTAAGTTTGTTTGGTTCGTTTGATGCAGAGTCGAGGCCACCGAAAATGAGGCTAGAGTGCTTGGCTCAGTACACCATGCACGGCAACATCATGTCCATGCAGGCTGTCCATTTGATCAATTCGCCCCGGGACTCTCTGCTGCTTAGTTTTCGAGAGGCCAAACTTTCGGTTGTGGAATACGACCCGGAAATTCATAGCCTCAGGACTGTTTCGCTGCATTACTTTGAAGAGGAAGAGATCAAGGTTTGAATATACTTGCAAGCTTGTCATTTTTGTGGAAATACTCTACCGTACAGTCTTTCTAATCCTCTTGTGCTTGAATCATCTGTAATTCTTCATATTTACTGTACAACATCACTCATGTGGGAGTGGCTTTTATTTCTTACATTTGATTGAAGTAGAATCATGAAACACGTTAGTTTTCATTCAAAAGTATCAGTTGGTATGAAAAATAATGTGGCTGCTGAAGGTGGAGGTTGTTAAAATTTTTCCAAATTTTTAACATTACTATTTTTCAATAGGATGGCTGGACAAATCACCATCATATACCAATTGTCAGGGTGGATCCTGAAGGAAGATGTGCAGTTATGTTAATTTATGGCAGAAAGTTAGTGGTTTTGCCTTTTCGTAGAGATCCAATTTTAGATGAGAGCGATTTACTGGAAATCCCCAAGTCTACTAGTAAAACACCCATTTTGTCCTCCTACATGATTGTTTTAAAAACATTAGAGGAAAAAATGGATAACATCATAGACTTGCAATTTTTGTATGGTTATTATGAACCCACTTTATTGATTCTCTATGAGCCTGTAAGAACATTCCCCGGGTAAGTTTCACTAAGTGTAAAGAACGTACTAATTTGAGGGAAAAATAAGATCTTATCATACAATTGTTGAATTATTTCTTACTTTCATAGACGAATAGCTGTAAGACAAGATACTTGTGCTATGGTAGCAATTTCATTGAATATACAGCAAAAGGTCCACCCCATCATTTGGTCCGTTTCAAATTTACCTTTCGATTGCTATCAAGCGGTTCCTGTTAAAAAACCTCTTGGTGGCACATTAATTATGGCTATCAATTCTCTAATTTATTTAAATCAAAGTATTCCACCATATGGAGTATCTTTGAATAGTTTATCTGACAATTGTACAAATTTTCCTCTAAGTAAGTCATCAAAACATAAATACCATTCGATTTGATTTGTATATCTATTTCTAACTGCATAATTGTATTTATTTGATTTTTCAGAACCCCAAGAAGGTGTAAAAATAAGCTTGGAGGGTTCTCAAGTCGCATTTATTTCTCCAGATCGTCTGGTGATATCTTTAAAGTCTGGAGAACTTTATGTGTTGTCTCTTTTTGCAGACAGTATGCGATCCGTTCGTGGATTTCATTTTGACAAGGCAGCTGCTAGTGTGTTAACGTCTTGCGTAAGAATAATTATTACCTAAATCATATTTAATGTGTGTGATTGATCTTAGTAGATTCAACTTTGAATACTATCATTTCAGGTATGCATGTGTGAAGATAATCATTTATTTCTTGGATCTCGACTGGGAAATTCCCTACTATTAAGTTTCACAGAAAAAGAAAGTGAAAGGATAAATGACATAATGATATTGGAAAAATCATTAAATAGTAATATGGATGAGCCTGCTAGTAAAAGAGCAAAACAAGACTTTTTAGAAGACTGGATGGCATCTGACGTCAAAGATATAGAAGATCCCGAAGAATTGGAAGTATATGGTAGCGAAACACAAACCTCGATTCAAATTGCTTCTTATATCTTTGAAGTATGTAATAAACAACTATTTACAATTTTCTTATTCAATTCATCATATTTTTTTATACAAATACAAAAATATTTGCGCCTAGGTGCGTGACACCTTATTGAATATTGGACCATGTGGGAACATATCCATGGGAGAACCCGCATTTTTATCCAAAGAATTCGGAAGCGCTCCAGAGCCTGACATTGAATTAGTTACGACTTCGGGTTACGGCAAGAATGGAGCTCTTTGCATACTCCAACGATCTATTCGTCCAAAGGCAAGATTAGGGCTCAAATTTACAAGAAACTTTTTAACAAAAACCAATTATCATCTTTGCTTTTTTTGTAGGTATTAACGACTTTTGATTTACATGGTTACGAAAACATCTGGACTGTAGTTGATTCAACTATTAGTGAAAATCGTGGACGAACGGAAAATGAAACCAGTCATGGGTTTTTAATTTTAACACAAGATGATTCTACAATGGTAACTCAATACTTCTCATGATCAAAGAAATACAAAATTTCATTGATCACTAAACAAAATTTTTGTAACAGATACTTCAGACAGGGCAGGAAATTAATGAAGTAGTCGGAGAGAGTGGCTTCAGCACTCAAAGCACAACGATATTTGCTGGGAATCTTGGTTCTAATCGATATATTATTCAGGTGACGCAAATGGGTGTGCGGTTATTACAGGGCTTGGAACAAGTAAGCGCGTCAAATTTGATTTAATATTAATTTACTATTAATCAACCTGAATAATCTCTTCGATACATATTGAAGATTCTGTTCATGCCTATGGATTTGGGATGTCCAATTGTTCACGTGAGCTGTGCAGATCCGTATGTTACCTTACTTTTTGAAGATGGACAAGTTCACCTTTTGACGCTTAAAGAGGCTAGAGGTGTAGCAAAGCTGCATAATCAAACAATTAATTTGATGTTTGTAAGTATATTTTCTGAATTATATTATTCTTTGGATATATTTCTAACATCCAAACATGTTTTCATATATTCATATATTTTCCTTTTTAGCGCCCACAAATCGAATCGTTGTGTGCATACAGAGACGTGAGTGGGTTATTCACCACAGTATTACCAGAAGAAGTCCTTGACGTGTTCGAACATGAAAATTCAGACGAACCGGAAATAATTGAAACAGTTGATAATGAAGAGGAATTACTGTATGGTGACAACTCTGCATTTCAAATGCCAGCCCCGCCAACTCCAAAACAGCAAGACATAACGAAAAAAAGTCCTTGGCAAGTTGAAAAATTTATTCACACCAAACTAATAAGTATTCATAACATAATCAGCACACTTTTTCTAACTAATTTTTTTGTACTCCAAGGTGGCAACAGTACTTGCAAGAAATAAGGCCTACATACTGGCTTTTCGTGTACAGAGATAGCGGAACGTTAGAGGTTTACTCATTACCGGACATGCGTTTGTCTTATTTGGTCAAAAATTTTGGTTTTGGTCAAAGTGTACTGCATGACAGCATGGAATTCACAACTGTACAAAGTACACCCACCACCGAGCCTGTTCATCCCGGATTGCAGGTAAATAACAAAATGTTAATGAGATGAAAAATTCATGATGTTTATGAATTATACAAATATGCAGGTACGTGAAATGTTAATGGTTGCTTTGGGACATCATGGCAACAGGCCTATGCTTCTGGTGCGGCTTAACAATGAAATACAAATTTATCAAGTGTACAGATATCCCAAAGGCTACTTAAAATTGCGGTTCAAAAGAATAGAGCACAATTTCATCGTTGGATTTGCAAGGTATTACATTCGAGCACTATTAAAAACGATGCAGTCAGTTTGAATCGGCATTAACACTATATTCTTCAAACAGAATAGAACCAAAGGACGAAGACATGCAAAGAATGGACAACACAAAGTTGTGTATGATGAGGTACTTTGGCAACATTGCTGGTTATAACGGAGTTTTTATTTGCGGCGATTATCCTCATTGGCTGTTCTTGACTGGATGCGGGGAATTACGAGCCCATCCTATGAGCATTGATGGGCCTGTTAAAGCATTCGCGCCCTTTAACAATATCAACTGTCCACAAGGCTTCTTGTATTTTAATAAAAAGGTAAGACTTATTGAATCTCTAATTTTTTTTTAATCTATACTTTTCTCTTGAACAATTAATAATTTTTTCAGGACGAATTGAGAATTTGTTGTTTGTTCACACATTTATCTTATGATGCGCCATGGCCTGTGAGAAAAGTGCCTTTACGCTGTACACCTCACTTTGTAACATACCATCTTGAAAGTAAAACTTATTGTGTGGTAACGAGTATATGTGAGCCTTTAAAGAGTTATTATAGATTTAACGGAGAAGATAAGGTATGAATTACACTACCTGTGTAATTAATCAAATAAATATAAAAAATTATCTGTTATGAAACAATTAATTTATAGGAATTCACGGAAGAAGAAAGGAATGAGAGATTTATATATCCGAATCAAGAACAATTTAGCATAGTATTATTTTCACCAGCCAAATGGGAACCAATTCCAAAGACAAAGCATGATTTGGCGCAGTGGGAGCACGTGACGTGTCTGAAAAACGTTTCTCTGGCGTATGAAGGAACACGGTCCGGTTTAAAGGGGTATATCGTCGTTGGAACGAATTACAATTATGGAGAAGATATTACTAGTAGAGGCCGCATACTTATATTTGATATTATAGAAGTCGTGCCTGAACCAGGTCAGCCTTTAACCAAAAATAGGTTGAAACTAATATATGACAAAGAACAAAAGGGACCTGTCACTGCCATTACTCAAGTCTCTGGTTTCTTAGTCTCAGCTATTGGCCAAAAGGTTTTTCCATTTCTTGACTAAATTTTTCTTAAAAATGTCATGCTAAATCATCATTATACTTTTACAGATTTACATATGGCAACTGAAAGACAAGGATTTAGTAGGAGTTGCATTTATTGATACTCAAATTTATGTGTGCCAGATGCTTAGCATTAAGAGTTTAATTCTTGTCGCCGATATATACAAATCTGTGAGCTTATTGAGGTTCCAACAAGAATACAAAACTTTGTCTCTAGTTAGTCGTGTAAGAAAAATAATTTTTAGCGATGTTAAGCAGAGTTAGCAACAGCCGTTATTCATTTACTTTGTAACTTTTTCAGGACTTTAGAACTACAGAAATGTACGCGATAGAATATCTAATACAAAATAATGAATTAGGATTTATCGTGGCTGATGGAGAGAGTAACATCGCCATCTTCTCGTATCAGCCTGAATCGTCTCAAAGTCTTGGTGGCCAAAAACTAATTAGAAAAGCGGATATACACTTGGGGCAAAAGATTAATACATTTTTTCGGATAAAATGTAGATCAGCCGATTCGGCGAACCCAAATAAACAGTTTTCCGGCGCGGATAAGAGGCACATCACCATGTATGGTGAGTAGAAAAATAACTATGTAATAAAGCAATGACCGCTGGATGCATTTTCATTCTAACCATGAGATAAAATCCGAATTGTTGCAGCAACATTGGATGGTAGTCTTGGTTACATTCTTCCAGTCCCTGAAAAAACGTATCGACGTTTGCTTATGTTACAAAATTTACTGGTCAGTCACTTGTATCATACGGCTGGATTAAATCCAAAGGCTTACAGGTATTTATTTTCCATTTCCATTTTGTGACGTTAAGTATACTGAATGATACACTTGATTTGTTAATCTTTATAAACATCAACTTTATAGAACATTCAAAAGTTTTGTAAGAATGCAAGGCAATCCTGCCAGAGGAATCATAGATGGTGATCTTGTGATGAAATATTTAGACTTGCCAACGAACGAGAAAAGTGAAATTGCCAAAAAAATCGGTACAGGAACACACGAAATTATTGAGGATATGCATGAAATTTACAAGCAAACGTCCCATTTCTAAATGAAACCAGCAGTGGTTTTGATGAATTTTGTATATACCTGATTGTACATTAAATAATTTTAAGTAAATAGGTGATTTTGAAATAGAAATTGTATTGTATTTATTTTTATCACTATTTCAATCGTTAGTTCTAATTTCGCTTTTATTAGGTATTCGCCTTCTTAACCGTCCATTGTTTTTATTTTTATTAAAAGCAATCGATTTTAATAACCTATTTCAAGAAAACAATCAAACAAAAAAGTGTATGAATGAAATTTTTTTACGAGAATCATGAATCCTATCAAGAGTAGACAAAATTCTAATATGGAAGGTAAGTGAAAATATTAGATGACTTATAAGTAGAAGATCACCGTGGTCCTAGAGATATTGATTAAACATAAGCTATTTGCGCGTGAGTAGATACGCATGGGACAAAGTATTTTACATAAATAGAAAGCATTAGTTGAATACATTTTTTTATAATAAAATCATTATTTCATTCGTTTTTTTAGTGGAGTCTTCACAGCTACAGAAAAGACTCGTCGAAGCATTTGACGTTTTTGATAACGCAAAAAGTCATCAAGTGGATGTCAGAGAATTAGGAACTATCATCAGATCTATTGGTGTGCTTATAAATTAAAAATACTTCTGATAGGATCAACCTTCACATCACATTGAGTTGTATTTTTTACAGGCTGTATTATTACTGAAGCAGAATTACAGGAAATACAAGTCGAAGTAGAAGATGTTGAAAATAACTGCGTTCCGCGTGATCGTTTTGTGGAATACATGTGCAAAGCAATAAGCGAGCAAAAGTATTAAAATTATTTGTGTTCTTAAAAAATACTTGAATAAACACACAAAACTAATTGCTGCAGGTACAAACCGGCGGACCCGGAAGATCTTTTGAAAGCTTTTCAAGTATTGGATCCAGAAAACCGCGGTTACGTCTTAAAGGACGACTTAGAAAAATCTCTGACAGAAATGGGGGAACCGTTCAGTACAGAGGAAATCAACGAAATGATGTCTGTGGCTTGCGACCCACAAACAAGCAAAATTAATTACGAACATTACATCAATATGCTGATAGTTAGTACTTTTATAACATATAGTAAATCATTTAACGAGTTTTTAAACACCTTCATTCTAAATAGCCTAAAATACCTGAAGATAAAAACGTTTACGCACTTCAGAAAAAGGAATAAGTTTATTTTTTAAATAAGCAACGCAACTCGAACAAAAGACCGAAAAATTATAAACAATGTTATAAAAAGTTTTATTCAAAAGATAATTATAAAAAATAGATATTCCATGTGATAAATGCTCCAATATACTCCAAGTTAGTTATAAAACTTTAAATATTCCTATTAGTTATAAACTATGTTACAATTTTGAAAAAACGGGTGGATCTCCTTTAGTAGCTAATGCTACAGCTGCATCAATAAAATCTTGGCTTTGCAGCATTACTTGATTTCTCATAAGCTGAAAATAAAGTCACGAATTAATTTATTTTTTACAATATTATTACACTTGTACTTTCAGGTGGATTAAACTACAACTTATCGACTGCAATACTCACAATATGGTTCAAGCCCTCCTCAACAGTGTGATCTCGAGAATAATTTAAGCTAAGTTTAGTTCCTTGAATGGCAACTGGACTCTTGCTTGCAATTTGTTTTGCTACATCCAGAGATTTTTCCAGCAAGCTACAAATAATAAGTCAAACTGCTCAATTTTACTGTTCATGTATGAAACAAAATGTCTTTTATTAATATTGACTAAACGCACCTCTTTCGATCATCAAAAACTTGGTTAACAAAACCAAGCATTAGAGCTTCTGAAGCTGGCATTTTCCTAGCAGTATAGGCAAGTTCTCTTATCACACTGTGAGAGCCAATAATTTTTGGCATCCTTTGCAATGTTCCAACATCAGCAGCCATTCCCAAATCAACTTCTTTGATCTGGAACCATGAATCTGCTGAGCAGTATCTAATGTCTGCAGAACAAATCATATCTATGCCTCCTCCTACACAAGCTCCATGTACAGCTGCAATAACTGGTTTAGAACACTACAATTGCATGTTTCATCAAGATGAAAATAAGAAACATATATAAATAGATTGGTACTTTTTATCATTGTTAACTTTCACCTGTTCAATGGAAGTAAAGGAATCCTGGTATTCTTTAATTTTTTTCTCCAATACTTTACACCTTCTAGCAACATCAGGATTGTCACCAAATCCTCTAAAAAGCTCCATTGCATCCTTCAAATCGATTCCTGGTATCAGATGAAGAAATTATTTTTCTCAATCAAATCAATGCAAAGAATCATCTACCTGCGCAAAATAATTTGCCAGCTCCGGATAAAACTACAACTTTGCAGTCTGACTTGTCACTAAGTTCATTGAAACATTGGCCGATTTCTCTGGAAAAGGATTACAAAATTTTTATATTTAAATCATTTGAATTTAGAGTGAAATAAACTTACTTCCACATCACATCGTTGATAGCATTTAATTTATCTGGCCTGTTCAGCTGAACATGAAAAACTGCAGGCAGAGGTTCAGTGACAGCTAAAGTATGGTAATTCTTCAATTTCATGATTGACGTGAATTTATTAACAAATTTTCGCCTATTCACTAAACCTGAAACTATGAATCAAAAAATAGAAGCACATCACAAACACTACTTACTGCTAAATGCACGCACAGTATCACAAGATTGCGATGACTTGTAACTACTCTCTTGTATCCCTTGAAAAGAGATAAAAACTTTAAGCATTGTGAGTAAAAATTAATCCTTACATCCTTGGCTCAAAGGTCTCAATTTCAAAAGTAAGCTGCTCATGGTAGAAAAATACAGATCAAATTAAGAAAAAAATACGAGTCGCTAATTCTATACTTCTAAAGACTTTCCCTTTCTAGAGACTTTCGGAGCACTACGTAGTACGTACTACGTAGTACGTAGTAAGTAATATGTTTGTGTGCGTGTATATATATTAGCAGCTTTAGAGGGGGACTACGGGGGATCTGAGATCCAACCGAGCTCCTAATAATAAGGGTATATACATTAATAAGCATCATATAATATCATGTCACATCTCAGACATGGGTGGGCTTGAAGAATAATGCAGATGTAATGTTGCATTTTTTACTTTGTAAAAACCACTCTAATAAAACGTCATGCCACTACAAAATTGAGGAAAAGTTACTAGGCAAAATTTATCGGGCAAATATGGGGATCTAATGCAATGGTCAGTTCTTCAGTGTGGAATTTTATAGACAATTTATCATTACTATTTTTGGATACATCAATATGAATATATGTATGATTAAATGCACGTACCTGAATTTACATAAGTCAAATTTCGAATTATACATATTTTTATGATGATGAATGATTTTATAATAGAAACAGAATATGAATTAAAAATGTAACTAATAATAATTGACTCTTTTATGTTTTACTATTGTTTCACATTGCCTATAGAAAATCATCTTGGGCAACTACTACTATTAGTAACACGTACAATTTATACAAGCCAAATTGTAATGAAAAAAAAGGGATTAGGGAACTACTATGTATTCGAATTTAATATAAATGGATTTATATTTAAAAAATCAAAAAAATTAATAAATTTTAAAAAATACGTCAATGCTACGAAAAA
>JAPYYV010012176.1:0-10423 GCA_030522625.1 Copidosoma aretas | reverse complement strand
ACTAACGACCAAAATACTTGTTAACATCAAATTTCTCTTTCGTTTAAAGTATTTTTTATTCATAAAATTTTATTGACAAGATTGTTTTGGTCTCAGTAAAATTCCTCTGCCTTAAGTAGAAGATTTCTTTCAATTGATAACATAAGTTTGGTAATGGTAGGTTGTTATTTTACTACAAGAACTTTTATTAAAAACATATATGCTTGGATTAAAGTAGTGAACATTTAGTTTTTAAAAATGCATTTTTATACGCAAAAATATTTACTTGATTAAAATGAATGATGGTAATAACTTGAAAATTAAATTTTTTTGTAACTGATTTTTTATTTAAATTATGATACTTTTTTCTATTATAAAACATTGTTCATAAGTATGCGACAAAACTTATTTTGTTGTTATTTACGATAATGGTACCCCAGAACCATATTTATTCTTTTAAAAATAGCATATTACTATTTTTAAATCGTCTTTAATATTTTTAATTGGATTTTCAGTAAAATTAAACTTTTTTTTTCATTTTAAAACTTTTTTTTAACTTTTTTTTTATTAGATACAACAAGCAATTTTAAGTTTTTCGTAATATTATGTCACCTTTAACAATATTCCTTTTTTTTTAAATAGCACATTTTTTTTATATTTATCTTTTTTTTTATGGAACTATCTCTAAAATTATAGGTTTTTTTTTTTGTTTCAAAACATTTTTTATTTGTGTGCAACCAAATGCAGTTGTTGTTGGTTATATTATGTCATCCAAAAAAAATATTTCTTCTTTTTAAAATAGCTTAACGTTATTTTCCAGTAATTATTTTTTTTTTTTTCGATGGTATTTTCTTTAAAGTTATTAGAAAACACTGTTTATTTGTATGCAACAAAACATTTTTTATTGGTAGTTGTATTTCATTAGCCATAATACATTTTACTTCACTTAGAAATGGAACATTGTTATTTCTAAGTAATCCTTTTTTCTTATTACTTATTCTTTGGTTGTACTTAGAAGATTTTTATTAATTTATGAGTTACTTTAGGATATAGAACTAAAAATTGTTTTGTTTGAACAGATTTTTTTTGTTCGATCACCACTATGTTTTACGGAATAAGGGTGAAGAAAGTATTCATTTGGTAAAGAAAAATTTCTTTTATGCAAAGAAATTAGGAGCTCGCTGTACCAACACTCCAAGTCTGGAAGTACTTGGTAAAGGAACTCGTAAAGAACTGCGGTGAATCATACCCACCTCTACAATATTAACCGTAAAAAATTATACACGTGTGGATATCTACGAAAAGTAAGATTGTATCGATGTTTCTTGTCTCTATTTGTCTGTATTTGTTGGCCTTGGGTGACTTATTACAGTAACTCCGGTATGTCATATTAAATCTACTAATTAGGAAAATTATTAAGGTTCGGTCACTCCGCATGCGTGGCGCAATTTTCTAGAGAAACACGCTCTGTTTAACTCGCTCACACAGGAAGATAAGTAAGTAAAAAAAATATTTAAACACATAAATCAATAGATTTTAATCTGCTCTTTCCAATGGTGCAATCAGTTTTTAGACTAAACCTTTTTCACACAGAGAAGATCACGATGGTAGTTCTAAGCGTTATTACGGAAAAATGCATTTTTACAAATTTATTTTTCTTTCATCATTCAAAAGAGCAAGTCTTAAACTACAATCCCTCAAATTTTCAAGTTTGGAGGGCAAAATATAAACGAGTGGCTAACAAACAAAGACGGCAGTATGTGGTCAAATTTAAATCTATAGGTATAGAAAAAGCATAGGAATGCCGGAGAGGTCCGCGCTCATAACCAAGAAATTAAAGAAATACGTACTATATAATTATATGGTATACTCTGACCACGCGCTGCCACCTTTGTTTACCACTTGCTTATCTTTTGCCCTCCCTACTTTAAAATTCGAGGGATTGTAGTTTATTACTTGCTCTTACAAAGAGCGCAAGAAAAAAAAATTTCTAAATACATTTTCCGCAATGAAGCCTTGAATTTAAATCGTGACTGTCTCTATAAAAGAATGGTTCAATCTAAAAACCGATTGCATCATTGGAAATAACAGATTGTTTTTAGTGACTTATCTTTCTCTGTGAGCTTGTTGAACAGAGCGTGTTCCACTAAAAAAATGGTTGTTATAGGTTGTTATAGGATAAAGTGTAAAAATGACGGTGCATACAGAAGTTTTTTCATCCGAACCATTTTTTGTATTTATTGTAACCATACTTTGGCTTCATAAAACATCGATATAGAGCTACTAGTGGCTCAGTGTTAGAGTGTTTGCCTTCCACCTGGAGGACTGGGTTCGATTCCCCGCTTCGTCCACTGGCGGGACCACTGTGCAGTATTTTCTCCACATGTCCCATTGTCATTGTAATGGCTCCTGACTCTTTGGTATAATACCGTGCCGACGGAGTCAGTAATGAAAACGGGGCCACAGATTTAAAAACTCACATAAGAGCAAATCCATTGAGGTCCGGCCACTACACGGAGAGAAGTTTTCACTGATTTAACCAGTGCCACCTATAGAATATTTTTTCTACTTCCAAAAGTACCAAAATTTCCAGCACCTGGCACGAGTTTTCAGGTTCTGTAGCATCAAAACAAGACATGAGTACCGGAAAAACCGATGCCAGGCACTGGAAATTGTAGAACTGTTGGAAGTTGAGAAAAGATTCTATAGGTGGTACTGGCTAAATCAGTGCAAACTGCTCTCCGTGTAGTGGCCGGACCTCAATGGATTTGCTCTTATGTAAGTTTTTAAATATGTGGCCCCGTTTTCATTACTGACTCCGTTGGCACGGTATTACACCAAAGAGTCAGGAGCTATTACAATGATAATGGGACATGTGGAGGAAATACTGCACAGTGGTCCCGCCAGTGGACGAAGCGGGGAATCGAACCCAAGCCCTTCAGGCGGAAGGCAAACGCTCTAACACTGAACCACTTGTAGCTCTATATCGATGCTTTATAAAGCCGAAGTATGGTTACAATAAATACAAATAATGGTTCGGATGAAAAAACTTCTGTATGCACCGTCATTTTTAAACTTTATCCTATAACAACCTATCTTATTCGTGTTTCACCTCAAACCCAATCAAAATGACCAAGACCCAGCTGCATTATTTGATTGAGTTAATGTTGCACATACAATACTAATTTTGACTTAAAAATTTTTACTCATAACTTTACAGTTTGCGTTTTTTGATTAATATCAACTTGAAGAAATTTAGGTAGAGATAAAAAATCAACAGTTCACACCTGAACGTTGGTGATATCTGACGGTATATATTAAGTAACAGCGTCTTAGCTATTTTCATTGGGTTGAAAGTAAAACATAAACAAGATTATTCGCTGTAGGATAAAGTTTAAAGTTGTATAAACACATAGGTTTTTTTATTATAATACTTTTTTGTATTTATTTTAACCCTACTACAGCTTCTTATGAGTGATAGATATAATTTTACTTCTTATAGATATCTATAAGTGTTTCATTCTTTGTGGTTATTTTTTTCAGTTAAGTATGTTGATAACACCGCGGTACTTCACGAGTTCCTTTACCAAGCACTTCCAGACTTGAAATGTTGGTATGAGGACAATAGTTTTGGCTCGCTGTGGAGACAGTAATAAATATGTGTGCATTGTGTGATGTGGAGTTTCTAACGGGGTTTCGAAACGATCTTAAAGACCAATCATCAATACAACTTTTTAACATTTAGCTTAATTGTTTCGTATTATTTATTGACTATAATTGTATTTTGTGCCCCACAGTATTCTTACTCTGCGGTAACCCTCGATAATAGTTAAATACTTTTTCTGCAGCGAACCCATGCTAGGACTCATTGCCTATCGATACCGTTCGGTTTGCCGTTTCCTACGCACCAATAGCGTCCTGCTCCTGTGATATATATTGACGAGGAGGCTACGTGAGGTATCCTGCTTCTTCCTAACTTTCACTGCAGCATTATGCTTTAGTGGAGAATCTTATTACCCGCTTGAAAAGGAGAACATGGATTTCTACAGATACTTCCATAAGAATTCCACATAAAATGCATGTGGATTAGGATAGATTTCACATGGAATTTAATAAATTTTCATCGAGAAATGTATGTGGAAATTTAAGTACAAATCAGTTGTATAAACACATTGATATTCGCAATGAGTTCTAAGTAGATTTTCGCATTGCATTGCATGGAGCACCAAATCTGACGAATAAGTAGGTACGCTTTCTATCAGTAAACTTAGTAAATAATTAGCATGTTGTATCGTTAGATAGAGTTGTTTCAAGTCAAAATATTTTGCAAACTTGATAACCTGTTTTTGCAAGCTGATTCACTATGATACGTTTGTATGGATTTTCATAGACAATCCATGTGGATTATTATGTAAAATCTCATGCAAATCAACTAGGATTTCTACGTTTAATTAGATTACGGAGATACAATTAATCCTATATGAAAGTTGTTACATCAAAATAAAAACAACATGGTTTACTGCAAGGCATTCTTATTATCTCTAATCACTCGAAGTAAAATGAATTGATAATGTTTTGACGATAGACAAAACTATGTGAATAACCATATGAAAATCCATGTAAATTTTTATGTGGAAATTTAAGTGGATTTTTTTGTAGAAACTCATGTTGAAATTCTATCCATACGCACTCTCATATTCGCTACGAGATCTGGTTCTGGGTAGAATTTCATGTTACATTGCAGAGAGTGGGCCAAATAATAATTCTGCTGATACTATTTATGTTATAGCTACCTGCCTACAGAATCGTCACTTTTCATCCTTAACAGTAACGGTAACAAGAAAAAGTAAGTAAGATGTAAGGCAACAAGCGTATCTACGTATTGTTTGATTACAGAGTTATAATATAACCCAAATAAACGATGTTACATCGACACTAAACAACATGGATTGCTAATAGCAGGACTTGTTATCTCTAATCACTCAGAATGAAATTATTGACGATGTTTTAAGAATATGGTTATAAAACTATGTATATTACCATGCGGCAACCCATGTGGATTTATGTGTAAAAAATAGGTTAATTATGTAGAAACTAATGAGATACAACTATCTACATACCCAATTACATTCGTAAATAGTTTCAGGTAGATTTTTACATTACATTGCTGACAGCGATTAATCTAACGATTATGTCAGTGCACTTTTTATCAGTAACTTATATCAAGGATTATTATTTCTACCGTCAAATATAATAGTATGAAATAATTTTTTTTTAAGAATCATCAGCTTCTATCGTTGAGAGAAGTAGTATGAAGTAAAATTTTTTTTATTATACAGAACGCGTCTTCTATACTCGATTTTTCGAACAGAATTATTTTTGAGCATGTGTGTGCAATAACAGTGTACCCATAGACGCATTGACTTCATACCAAGCACGTTCAACCCTCTGTTAATTGGTGCCTCCGTTAATAAAGAGCACAAAGTTTAGAGAAGGAAAAATTTGGAAGATAGGAAAAAAAGGATAAAAATCGCTTTCACGCTACACTGACGAGTCCCAGCTAGCGGTCGAGGACGAAACGAATCCTATCCTTTTTCTCCTATCTTCCAAATTTTTATTTCCCTACAATTCGCGCTCTTTAATAACGGAAGCACTAAGTAACAGAGGGTTAAACGTGCTTGGTATGAAGTCAATGCGTCTATGGGTACAGTGTTATTGCACACACATGCTTAAAAATAATTCTGATCGAAAAATCGAGTATAGAAGCCGCGTTCAATACATTAAAGAACATTTTACTTTATACTACTTCTTTCAACGATAGAAGTTAAGTTGATAATTCTTAAAAAAAATTTATTTCATACTATTATATTTGACGGTAGAAATAATAATCCTTGATATAAGTTACTGATAAAAAGTGCACTGACATAATCGTTAAATTAATCGCTGTCAGCAATGTAATGTAAAAATCTACCTGTCACTATTTACGAATGTAATTAGGTATGTGGATAGTTGTATCTCATTAGTTTCTACATAATTTACCTATTTTTTACATATGAATCCACATGGGTTGCCGCATGGTAATCTACATAGTTTTATAACCATATTCTTGAAACATCGTCAATAATTTCATTCTGAGTGATTAGAGATAACAAGTCCTGCTATTAGAAACCCATGTTGTTTAGTGTGGATGTAACATCGTTTATTATGGTTATATTATAAGTCTGTAATCAAACAATACGTAGATATGCTTGTTGACTTACATCACTAGTAATCATGAGGATTTTTGCATGCAATTCTACGTAGGAACCCCTGATTAAAAAAAAATTAGACTCTGCCGTATAAGCAACATCCGGCGCGGCGTAAATGTAAAATTGCAGTTAACATAGTCAATTTTTCTTGTTACCGTTGTTGTTAAGGTTAAAAAATGATGATTCTGCAGGCAGGTAGCTATAACATGAATAGTATCGGCAGAATTATTATTTTGCCCACTCTTTGCAATGTAACATAAATTTCTACCCAGAACCAGATCTCGTAGCGAATATTAGTGTGCGTATGGATAGTTGTTCCACATTAGTTTCTACAAAAAAATCCACTTAAATTTCCACATAAAAATTTACATGGATTTCTATATGGTTATTTATATAGTTTTGCCTATCGTCAAAACATTATCAATTCATTTTACTTTGAGTGATTAGAGATAACAAGAATGCCTTGCAGTAAACCATGTGGTTTTTATTTTGATGTAACAACTTTCATATAGGATTTATTGTATCTCCGTAATCTAATTAAATGTAGAAATCCTAGTTGATTTGCATGAGATTTTACATAATAATCCACATGGATTGTCTATGAAAATCCATATAAACGTATCAGAGTGAATCAGCTTGCAAATAAAGGTTATCCTGTTTGCAAAATATTTGGACTTAAAACTACTCTATCTAACGATACAACATGCTAATTATTTACTTAGTTTACTGATAGAAAGCGTACCTACTTATTCGTCAGATTTGGTGCTCCATGCAATGCAATGCGAAAATCCACTTAGAACTCATTGCGAATTTCAATGTGTTTATACAACTGATTTGTACTCAAATTTCCACTTACATTTCTCGATGAAAATTTATTAAATTCCATGTAAAATCCATCCTCATCCACATATTTTATGTGGAATTCTCATGGAAGTACCTGTAGAAATCCATGTTCTCTTTTTCAAGCGGGTAATAAGATCCTCCTCTAAAGCATAATGCTGCAGTGAAAGTTAGGCAGAAGCAGGATAACTCACGTAGCCTCCTCGTCAATATGTATCACAGGAGCAGGACGCTATTGGTGCGTAGGAAACGGCAAACCGAACGGTATCGATAGGCAATGGGTCCTAGCATGGGTTCGCTGCAGGAAAAGTATTTAACTATTATCGAGGGTTACCGCAGAGTAAGAATACCGTAGGGCACAAAATAAAATGATAGTTAATAAATAAAACGAAACAATTAACATAAATGTTAAAAAGTTGTATTGATGATTGGTTTTCAAGATCGTTTCGAAACCTCGTTGGAAACTCCACATCACACAATGCACACATATTTTTTTTTTGTCTCCATAGCGAGCAAGTGCTATTGTCCTTATACCAACATTTCAAGTCTGAAAGTGCTTGGTAAGGAAACTCGTGAAGCGGCGCGGTGTTTATGACTCATAAGAAGCTGTAGTAGGGGTATACTAAATACAAAAAAATATTATATTAAAAAAAACCTATGTATTCATACAACTTTAAACTTTATCCTACAGCGAATAATCGTGTTTATGTTTTACTTTAAACCCAATGAAAATAGCTAAGACGCTGTTACTTAATATATACCGTCAGATATCACTAACGTTCAGGTGTAAACTGTTGGGTTTTTCTCTCTACCTAAATTTGTTCAAGTTGAAATTAATCATAAAACGCAAACTGTAAAGTTATAAGTAACAATTTATAAGTCAAAATTAGTATTGTATGTGCAACATTAACTCAATCAAATAATGCAACAGGGTCTTGGCGATTTTGATTGGGTCTTAGGTGAAACACGAATAAGATAAGTTGCTATTGGATAAAGTTTAAAGTTGACTGTGCATATGAAAATTTTTTCATCAGAACCAATTTTTGTATTTAATACAACCATACTTCAGCTCCATAAAACAACGATATAGAACTACCAGTGGCTCAGTGTTAGAGGTTATTGAAGTCCGGTCACTAGGCGCGTGCGGCGCATTTTTCCAATGGAACACACTCTGTTTAACTCGCTTACAGATAAAGGTAAGTCACTAAAAAGAATCTGTTATTCCCAATGATGCAATCGGTTTTTAGATTGAACTATTCTATCATAGAGAAATTCACAATTTAAATTTAAGGCTTTATTGCGGAAGACGTATTTAGAAAATTTTTTTTTCTTGCGCTCTTTGTAAGAGCAAGTAATAAACTACAATCCCTTGAATTTTAAAGTAGGGAGGGCAAACTATAAGCAAGTGTTAAACAAAGGTGTCAGCAAGTGGTCGGAGTGTACCCTATAATTATATAGTACGTATTTCTTTATTTTCTTTGATATGAGCGCGGACCTCACCGGCATTCCTATGCTTTTCCTCTACCCATAAGATATAAATTTAACTACGTACTGCCGTCTTTGTTTGTTTACCACACGTTTATATTTTGCCCCTAAACTTGAAAATTTGAGGGATTGTAGTTTAAGACTTGCTCTTTCAAATGGTGAAAAATAAATAAATTTGGAAAAATGCATTTTTCCGTAATAACGCTTAGAACTACCATCGTGATCTTCTCTGTGTGAAAAAGGTTCAGTCTAAAAACTGATTGCACTATTGGAAAGAGCAGATAAAAATGTATCGATTTATGTGTTTGGATATTTATTTTAGTCACTTATCTTCCTGTGTGAGCGAGTTAAACAGAGCGTGTTTTACTGGAAAACTGCGCCATGCACGCGGAGTGACCGGACCTTGATGGATTTGGCCATAAGTAGATTTAATATGACATATCGAAGTCACTATAGTAAGTCACCCAAGGCCAACAAATACAGACAAATAGAGACAAGAAACATCGATACAATCTTACTACTTGTAGATATCCACAAGTGTATAATTTTCTACGGTTAATATTTTACAGGTGGGTATGATTCACCGCGGTTCATTACGAGACTTCCTTTACCAAGTACTTCCAGACTTGGAGTGTTGGTACAGTGAGCTTCTAATTTCTTTGCATGAAAGAAATTTTTCTCTACCAAATGAATACTTTCTTCACCCTTATTTAGTCAAACATAGTGTTAATCAAACAAAAAAATTTAGTTTGAACGAAACAATTTTTCTTTCTATATACTAAAGTATCGCATAAATTAATAAAAATCTTTTAATTACAACCAAAGAATAAGTGATAAGCGAGAAGGATTACTTAGAAATAACAATGTCCTATTTCAAAGTGGAGTAAAATATATGTTGTTTGATACTACCATACATTTATTCAATAATATATTATATATTTTTAGCAGCAAAAAATATTCATTGCAATAATACATATGTTTTTTTAGTTTAAAAAAATGTGTCAAAAATATGACTTCATACTTATTAGAGCTAAATAAACTTTTGATGGATAAACAAATGTTTATGTTACAAAAATATTTATTTATTTAGATAAAAGTTACTAATATTTGTACTAAAAAGATATATCAAACATTTATTTGGATAAATAGATGTCGTATTCGAATTAAATGAATATTTATGTAGAAAAAATTGAAGAAAGAACTAAAAATAGGTTAGTCAGATTTATTATGTACTTATTGATTCATCGTAATATTAAATATCTGAATATGCAGGTAGTAATGACATTTTATATATGTGGGGCATGTAAGTTTATATGTTACAGACGGTGTATGGACTAGAGCAAGAGGGCGGGGAATTACATAATACATATATGTAAATATATTAATATTTTTTATAAGACAGGAGAATTAATAAAAAGTATTTATATATACTATAAATTATTAAGGAGAATTTGCTGAAAGAAACTGACGGCACTTGGTCTCGAACTCGGGACTTCCGCATAGAATGCCGACACGCTATCCATTGCCCTATATCCTAGAATGTCTACGACTTAGAAAAAACTTGTACAAATAATAAAAGAAATGATAGATCATTCATTTTAATCAAGTAAATATTTTTGCGTATAAGAATGCATTTTTAAAAACTAAATGTTCACTACTTTAAACCAAGCATATATGTTTTCAATAAAAGTTCTTATAGTAAAATAACAACCTACCATTACCAAACTTATGTTATCAATTGAAAGAAATCTTCTACTTAAGGCAGAGGAATGTTACTGAGACCAAAACAATCTTGTCAATAAAATTTTATGAATAAAAAATACTTTAAACGAAAGAGAAATTTGATGTTAACAAGTATTTTGGTCGTTAGT
>JAPYYV010012175.1:0-10423 GCA_030522625.1 Copidosoma aretas | reverse complement strand
TAAGTGATAGAATTCAAGCGCGCGGAATTTGAATTGGCTATATGGGCAAAACCGCAAAAACCCAGTACCCTAAATCCCAAGCTTTTTAACCCAGTAACCTGGGGGACAACGAGTTAATCATAGAATAAGTAAATAAATTATTGATTACATAACAACATAAACTGAATCCCAAGCTCCTTAACCCAGTAACCCGGGGACAGCGAGTAATTAATACAATAAGTAAATAAATTATTAATGAAATAATAACATATCCAACAACATAACCTAAATCTTAAGCTTTTTAACCCAATAACCGGGGGGACAGTGAGTGATTATTATATAACTAGTAAATTCCAAAGCCTGAGACGTAGGTAACTTTGTTATTTCGATATTTTTTCAAGTTAAATACTATCAACTCGCCATCCCCTGGGTCACCGGGTTTAAAAGCTTGGGATTAAGGTTATGTTGTTGTTTTTTTAATAATTTATTTACCAATCATTTCATTCACTCGCTGTCCCCCGGGTAACTGGGATAAAAAATTTGGGATTTAATTAATTTTCTCATTCTTGTAATAATTTATTTACCTAATATAATATTAACTCGCTGTCCCCGGATTACTGGGTTAAAAAGCTTGGGATTTAAGTAATTTTCTCATTTTTGTAATAATTTATTCACCAATCATTGCATTCACACGCTGTCCCCTGGGTTACTGGGTTAAAAAGCTTGGGATTTAGTTTATGTTGTTATTCTTGTAATAATTTATTTACTTATTTTATTATTAACTCGCTGTCTCCCGGGTAACTGGGTTAAAAAGCTTGGGATTTAGGTTGCGTTGTTGTTCTTGTAATAATTTATTTACCTAATATATTATTAACTTTCTGTCTTCCGGGTTACTGGGTTAAGGAGCTTGGGATTCAGTTTATGTTGTTATGCAATCAATAATTTAATTACTTATTCTATGATTAACTCGTTGTCACCCAGGTTACTGGGTTAAAAAGCTTGAGATTTAGGGTACTGGGTTTTTGCGGTTTTGCCCATATACCCAATTCAAATTCCGCGCGCTTGAATTCTATCAATTATGAGAACGCTGGCAAGCGGCCTTTGTCGCGAGAGACGCGGTCGGAGAAAACGAGCCAGAGAAGACGCGGGATTAGCTTTGGTTTTTGCTCCGAGTCTTTGGACAGTTTCAGTGCCGTACCGTCTGGAGACACAGGCATGATTGCTTTTCGTTGAAATTACTGTACTTTTTTTCATTAAGAAAAAAATTAAGTTCAACTCTGTCTTGGTAACTTATATAGATGAATTAATATTACATTTTGAATAGGAATATGGTTATCTTACCAATCACGTCCTTGATGGTCGCCGAGTTGTTGCACGTAATGAAGTAAGTATAAAAAGGTACCATGATTATGCCACCGTTTTTTTTCTGCAACAAAAAAACGTGATTCCATGGTTGTACAGACAATGTTAGTTTGGTTTGCATTTATTATGTCGATTGATAATACGAAACAATTTTACAGCGATAATATTTCATCAATCCTTCACAATATCTGAAACTTAATTTAAATTATTTAAAAAATCCGTCTTTATAGGAGGTTTTCACCCGTATATTTTAGATGACAGCTTTTACCACAGCTGGTGATCTAAATGCATAACATTCGTACGCCGTATAATGTCGATCGTAACTCGGATACGCTCTATCTTCTTCAGTTATTTGTTTATATACAAAAATTACGTGTCCAACCAGGTGTCCATTATCTTTCGATAATCTACTCGATAGACTTAAAAGATTTCATGATTTATTTTTCTTACTCTACTTCATTACATTGTCCAGCTAGATTGGATTTTAATTATATTGAAGAAAAATTAATAGCTACGCTGTTTCGAAATACTTGTTTAGGAAAGAAATACTTGTTATTTTGATAATAAACTATAATAATACAGTCATTTTAATAGAAGGCAACATTTCATAATTCTAAAATAGCAGAATTTACTCTCCAACTTTTGGAGTAAATTTAACCATCGAAAAAAGTTGTTCCTCCATTTTTTCAGTTGCAATGACTACTTCAGTGCGTAGCCAAGATACTTATTTTTGGTTATTTAGGGAAAAGTACTTTTTTTTAGTAAGTCTTCCGAATTTCTCTAATTGTACATGTTTATTAAATTGTCCAAACACATGTTATTCACGTACGAACGATTGCACACACACTTAAGCGCGTTAATGTACCTCTATAAATAACTATTAAAATTTTAGGGTGATTCACTGTCAAAGAGTATAGTATTACTCCTGTAAAGGCAGTTTCATAACAAAATGATTGCTTTTTTTTTTAAATTGATATCATATCTTTGGTTCAAAGTAAGATTGTCACTTCTCAGAAGCGCATTTTCAATCTGATTTGAGTGACATTGTTTTCACTTCATGAAAAATTTTTTTAAATTGTGATGCACAAATTTTCTAATAATTTTTATCTGACTTATAAATTAAAATTAAACAGGAAAATGTAGAATATTCAAGAAAGTAAAATTCATGGTATCCAAAATCTTTTTTATAAAGTAATGGTGCTTCTTCTAGCAAGATAGTTAAAAGCTAATGCTAGTGTGACTCACTCAAAACACCAGATCCGTGATAAGATAGTAAAAGTTATCGATAAACTAATGATTTTCTTAACTCCTCCTACTGAGGACTTATTGTGTTAATTGGAAGTAGCTGTTTTTAACCAAGAAATCGAATTAATTTTTCAGTGTTCGTTCATCACAAAGCGCTGTCTAGAAAAAAAAACCGAAGCAAAAACAATGATGCATAATGTGAACAAAAACAGCCTCCATGCAGCAGTTTCCTCTAATGACTTGGTTGCAGCTCGTAAGATTCTGCAAAGGTAATTTTAGTTTGATTATAAGGCGAAATTATAAATATGTTTTACATATTATTTTCATTAATTTTACAGGGATTCGAGTTGTGTTAACGATTGGAATGTTGGCTTTAACACACCTTTGCATTTGATTTACCATGATATCTATGAACATGCATACAATCCTGGAGAAATAGAAGACAGATCGCCAATGATGAAATTACTACTCGAGTATGGTGCGAATTTAAATACGCAAGGATATTCATTCGAGTCGGCACTGCACTTGGCAGTTAGAAAACAGCAGGTAACAATTATTAAATAAAATTGAAAACTGACACAAAATTTGATTCTTCTTTAATTGAAAGATCAATGGTGTCCGATTTCTTCTGGAAAATGGTGCGGATCCAAACATTACAAATTTCAACAATCACACGGCATTGTATATTGCAGTAGAAAAAAATAATCAAGAGATCATAGAATTATTGTTAGCTCATGGAACAGACCATAACGTATTTTATAATCGGGACGATGCATTGTTGGATATTGCCATTTGCTGGCGTAAATTTGATTGTATGAAGAAACTTGTTCAATCAGGGTAAGACTAACACATTTTTGTACCATATTTCAACATCAATCATACGAAAAAAAAAGAAATTTAGTCGGGGTGAAGAAAGAAATATAGTTAAAAACAGTTCGACAATTTAATCGTTGTACACGAACCATTTTTTTTGTAAGAACAACCAAATTATTGTTTCATCTACTAATAACTTGTTACCGTAATCAATTCTGTACAGTTAAGCCAACCAATAAGTTTGGTTGCGAATTTTTCAACTATATTTCGGTTTGGCTCGCTGTGTCGTAGCGAAAAGGCTTTACACAAAAATTTCAACTTTTTTTAGTGCCAAAAGTAGAAACATCTATAAAAGTATATTGAAAGCATGTTTGTGGTATAATAGTAACTATGAGTTTCTTAATTATATACTGAGTCATGCAGCGGAACTTGATACTCATGGCAAATTTTCCCTCGAAACTCTAATGTACTATGCACATTCTAAACATCATGAGATGACTCACCAAAGTTACCAAAGGTGTTTCCTCTTTGAAATAATGAACAATAATGGCATCAATTTCAACAATGGCATGACTGACTCGGAATTACATGTGGCTGTCCATGACGAGGACTACTCGAAGATCGAAACTCTTCTTCAAAAAAGGGTGGATGTCAATGTCAAAAATAGATGTGGAGAGACACCTCTACATTGTTTATTGAATAGTACAAGCTTCTACTCAAACGAATATGAAGCGAGGCGTCAGCGTGACGAAATCGCCAAATTGCTTATCGAAAACGGTAAATTAAAAAACTTATCAATTTTGAATAGCAGCTCAATTATAACTATCCTATCATTAGTAATCATATCTATTGGTAAATACTTGGTATTTGATATCAATTAAAAATGATCATCGAAATAATTCGATTAATTAACAGTATCATTAATGATTATATTGCTTCCTCGCAGAGAAAACTTAGCATCGGTAAAAAATTAAGTTTTCTTGAAAACATATTAGAAATGTCTGATACAGTATTTGATATGAAAATCGTCATTTTTTAAAAATGTCTGTGCGTGTGTGTATGTATGTGGATGTATGTAATCAGTCATAGCTCAGGAACGCGTCGACCGATTTAATGATCCAGGGCTTAAAATTTTTGTTTCCTCATCCTTATAGCAGCTTGGACAATTTATTTACATGTGATCCAACTCATTCTTTACTTTTTCGCCCTAGGTCCATACTTTACTATCATGTTTTATACCTTATTAAGGTTATTATTACGATTTTTTGGGTGAACAAATGCTGGTTTTATTTTAAAAACGATTCTACATTATAGATCATACTAATAGCTTCATTTTTCATGTCGAAAATCTTGATATATTATTTTGTTCGTTTTTTTTAACGAAATACTAAAATTTGTATGAAAAATCAGTCTTATCTTAGGACTTCATGGACAGATATTAATGATCCAGGGCTAAAAATGTTTATTTTATTATGATTATAGTAGCTCACGAATGATAACGTAGTTTTGTACGATATTAAGGTTTCTTTGTAAAAAAGTTACTGAGTTATGAAAATCGCCAGAACTATTCATAATTTAAAAAAGAAATGGCAATCGACAAATTGTTTAACGAACTTTACAAAATGAAAAATTCCATTTAGGAGTTTGATTTTATGGATAATTTATGTAGCAACAAGTCACTTTTTAAATTGACAAAAAATACAACTCTACTTTTCAGGGGCTGATTTGCGTGCACACAACTATATCGATCAAACGCCATTTTTCTTAGCAGTAAAAGAAAGTAATTTCTACCTTATAGACATAATGCTGGAAAAAATCACAGGAATTGTAAATACAATGGACACTAAGTCACATAAAGTAATGATTCCTAATTTATATATTCCCTATATTGGTAATAATCATTATCTACATGAACTAATTGTGGCTGTCGGCTGTGGATACGAAAAAGTTGTTGATCGCTTGCTTGACATGGATGATAATATTGAAGATGCAAATAAAAATTGTCCTCAAGAGATAACTGAAGCATTGACAGCAGCTGTCTGCGCACGCAAATACGGCATCGTTAAGATGCTTTTAGAGGCTGGATTGAGAACTAATAGGTATGTCATTTGATAACAAAAATCTCAAAATGATTGATGCAATTTTTTTGAACTGTTTGCTTCATGATAATTTATTTGCAGGCGCTTTACCCGTGATTTACCTTATTTTCCTGTACATACGTGTAACAAGAATCTCATGAATATATTATGCTTATTTTGGGAATTCAATGACAGAGCAACTGTTGATAGAGCCGTGATTAATGCGTTTTTTTCAATTGTTCAACGATCAATAGAAAACGAAATCATGTACTTATTAGTTTTTTTCTATGCCATAGTTTTACATTTAAAAAAATTGGATGCGGATCTAATTCCTCTCATAGGACTTCTTAAATTATATCGCCATTTGTCAGATATTTACTCTGATTGCAAAAATAAGCTGGATGAATTAAAGGCAGTCAAAGTAGCCGAAAAATCTCTCTTCGACATCGTAACGATGCGGCTAGAGTCACTTGTGAATCTATTGAATAATAAGAGATATTTTGATTATTGCAAAAACTGGCTCTTATCACTAAAAAAAAAAGAAAAACTGACATATTACGAGTATGCGGTGAAAATTCGCATTGGTCTAGCGATAGAAAAGAGAAAAATAATAAATACTGCGAAAGATTTTTTAAACGTAACTTTAGAAAATGTCCTAGAAACAACGAATTTCATAATTTTGCCGGATATAATTATGTTGAATATTCTTTCTTATCTTAACGTGAGAGAATTAAGAAAACTTGCAAAAATAAATTGAAGACATATTTAGAGACTAGAATCGTTCTAAATTTAATAAGTTGATTAAGTTAGGTGTAATTTCGCACGGATTAAATCAAATAAAAATGTGTATAAACTGGAAACAATAAAATTTTATGGTTACTGCTTTATTGATTATTGTATGAACATTCTATTCACTCAAAAAATTAGTACAGACTTATTGATAACTGTCGATATTAAAATATGTACCAAATTTTACACTTTACTCACAGTTCAAGTATGATAAGAAATATTCGAATTCGTGTCTGTATCCATCTATGCAAGAGGATATAAGGTGAAAGTACCTATATTTCATGAAAAAAAGTCTAGAAAAAGATGGTAAAAAAATACCGAGCTGACAAAAAATTCTTCAAGTGTAAATGATAAAAAGGAAGAATAAAGAAAACTTTGCTCAAAAAGCTGAGCTCGATTTATTAGAAAATATGAATTATCCTCTCATGCTTACTTTTTCCGTTTTCTTGCCCCATACTTCAGGAAATTAAGTTATACCCTCTCAAACAGATTTCAGAATGATTCAAATTGAGTTTAATTAAAAAAAATTATTTAACCGATTCGTATTTCAATCGACAATCCAATTCAATCCTCACTCAGAATAACCTTTAATTGACAATTGAACTTGATTGTGACTTGAAATAATTGAGAAATTGAACATTTCAGAATCCTGCAGCCCTCCAATATAATCCTCATTCCCGCGAGTGAGCGATAAATGCTTCTTCATGACACGCGCACAGCGCCGAACCGAGCTTTCGATTTCCACATATTCACCGTCTTCCCGGCGATAAATAAGCGATTGTGCGTAGGCGTGATTATACAGTCCTTTTGCCACGGACTCCGAAACTCGATTCGCGCGAAAAACCGAAATCCAAACCTGAGCACTGGCAGGACACTGGCGTTAATTAATTACGGCGACCCCCTCCCCCCCTCTTGTGTTTTTTCCCAACAATCATTCGAGCCGGACTCGCGCTGTCGTCGCTGCCCCGGGTCCGTCGCTTATTGTCTCGCCGATGGGTGTTTCTGTTTTTTTTTTTTTTTTTTTTTTCCGGACTCCGGTTAACGAGAACGCCGCGCTGAAACAGCGCGGGGCGAAAATTCGGAAATCAGGGCCCTTTGTCCCGTAATTCTCTCGACGAAGCGCGGATGATCCGCCAAGAGTATATGTACATCAAGGCCCGCTCGTTCGAGACGATTGTTTCGCTAGGTAAATCGTACGGTAGCAATTTGATAATTTTTTTACAGAAGCTTATCTTTTGCGCGGCGGGGGTGGGATGAATGCGCGCTCATTAGGCATTAAATATCCTCTGTTCCGGGAGGCAGCAACTTTTACGCGTGTGAAATGTACTGCGCAGCCCCTACCCCTGTTGCAAATGCAGTTGCAGGTTAGTGCGGTTATGATTTACATTTTTAGGAGGCGAAACTCTTTCGGCTTTTTCCCCGGGCTCTTGTAAAGGTCTCCTCGGGCGTACGCGGGGGGGTATATGCGTGTCCGGGGTAACTTTTCGTTGGGGAGGGGGGCGGAGATACGCCAGCGAAATGGAAAAAGCATGTGCTCGCATGGGTGAGCGCAGGGACCTGTGTGAATCGACCTAAATTATATAGTAGCCCTCCCCCTTCTACTGCGGGCTAATGCAAAATTATATGTATATATATGTGTGTGCACCTCGGGAAGCTGCGGCGCCGGTGGCCCAGATAAGCTACTCGTACTTATGGAAATTAATATCATTTTGCACAACATACGTATATGGGTCATTTCACAAAAACTGCGATATTTTATAAAGCCTATGATTATAAACAGCGCATTTTGTTATTTCGCATCCAAACTTTTTTTAACAGTGTGAACCAATTTTCTCTAGATAGCCCTTTTGAAATCGAGTCGAAAAAGTATTTGCCGTGGCTGTAAGATGGAAAAAACAGGCCAGTCATTATCGTAATGCTTTTTTGAATTTTTCAAAAAATCCCATGTTAATTAAAATGTGTTTTCTAAAAATTACAATAGAGCCAAGCCAAAAAGTTTTAGGCTAGTTTGACCCTCACATTCATAAATAAAACAATAAATGAATTCGAAACACAAAATTTTCAAAATCCTATTTGACACACTAAAGTATCCCATTTTTCATGAAATGATATGTAGTGATATTATTGTGCTACTTGTATTACTTATTATATTATATAATTACATTATACACGTATACGTTATCAAAAACTACTTTATTCAAGTTTCAAGTGAAAGATAAGTCTATAGAAAATAAGTATGCTCACGAAACTTTCTTATTTCTTACTCTGTTGTTGATAGCTCACTTCTCCGTATAATACGTGTTCACTTGACGATTGACTAGATCACACTGTAAACAAAACATCAGGTGAGCTGCGCAGCTCATTGCCCAGTATATAGTGAGCAGCTCGGCTATGTCACTGATCACTACTTACTCAGCTGACTAAGCTCACAGTGAGATCAAGTCATTCGTCTAGTGAACACGTACTTATTAACGTGAGCAGTAAGAGATCAACAGAGTAATAAAAATGGAAATTATGTTTCGTAAGTAGACTTATCTTACTCTTTAAACTTGAATAGAGTAGTTTTTTATAACGTATACGTATATAATGTAATACAATAATAAGTTGTAAAGTAATAATGTCTTTATTATTTTATTATATAATATACACATACAAAAATTGATAAACATTGACGAATAATTAACAACCAATGTAACATCATTGCCAGCACTTGAAATTCATACATAATAGTTTTTAAAAATGTATATGGATCATTAATAAAACCTATATTTAATTATATGCAACGAATTTTATTATTTTTAGTCAAAACTTTTTTGGAATAGTTTCAAATAATTTTCTCTAGATAAACAACAAATCAAGTCAGCAAAATTTTTGTTGTGGCCGTAAGATAGAAAAAATAAGCTAAAATGTCATTACTGTAATGCTTATGTACATAATGTAATACAATAATAAGTTGTATAGTAATAATGTCTTCATTATTTTATTATATAATATACACATAAAAAAATTGATAAACATTGACGAATAATTAACAACCAATGTAACATCATTGCCAGCACTTGAAACTCATACAGAATAGTTTTTAAAAATGTATATGGATCATTTATGAAACCTATATTTAATTATATGCAACGATTTTTATTATTTTTAGTCAAAACTTTTTTGGAACAGTTTCAAATAATTTTCTCTAGATAAACAACAAATCAAGTCAGCAAAATTTTTGTTGTGGCCGTGAGATAGAAAGAATAAGCTAAAATGTCATTACTGTAATGCTTTTTTGAAGTTTTTTAAAATCCCCTTCAAATTAACATGTGTTTTCTAAAAATGACAGTAGAACTGGGCCCAAATGTTTTCAGCTAGTTTGGACCTCATATAACATAGAAAAAAAAATAAAAAAAATTGCTGACACTAAATTAAAAAAATCCTATGGGACACACCGAAATATCCCGTTTTTCGTGAAACGACTCATATGTATGTTCATGTGCATTGGGCGGAGGAGAAAAAGATTGAGCGTAACTGTACATGTTACATTGTGTTTGGATCTTGCAAATTGAAATTACAGAGCTGCTGATGTAAAAAATACGTATAGTAATAATCGCTGTTGTACAAAATTACTGCAAAATTTTACTACTTAATTTTAATTTCAGTGTCCTAGATGTTGTGTGCGAGTTTTGCAGTAAAAATATCGTTTCATCGCTCAATAGTAGTTGGAAGGGCAAAATGCAATGGAGAGCGATTCAGGAATTTATTGTTTTCATTAAAAGCGGGTTTCGTAACAACATTGTGTGTCACAATACTTATTTTAATGGAAACGTGTTCGATTGCGTGATGCTTCTTATCAGTAATTATATATCTGTGGCTTCCCGATAAAAGGGGGTAAGTCCACTCTCGGTGATTTCGAGTAAATCGCATTTTAATGTTTGATTGCATCTGTAAGATCAGAGCAATCGAATTGGAACCCCATACTTGGCTGACAAGTAAAGTGAAGTAGAAGGAACATGTGTGTGCTGTTTTGCGCGAATGAACATTTTTTGCGACCGTGAAAAGCCGGAAAATGATTCAGTTATCCCCTTATTCCGGGAACTTGGACTTAACCCCTTTTTCCGGGAACTTTTTTAATTTTTGATCCGCACCTCTCGGACAAAGTGTTTCTTCTT
>JAPYYV010012174.1:0-10425 GCA_030522625.1 Copidosoma aretas | reverse complement strand
TTTTTTTTTTTTTTTTTTTTTTATTTTGTATCTTCTTCTTTTTTTTTTTTTTTTTTTTTTTCTTCCTTTTTTTGGTTTTTTTTTTTTTTTTTCTTTCAAAAAGAATAAAATTAATTTTCATCAGTCTGCAAGGGTTTTGGTAGATGTTTTTTTTTTTTGAGGGGATTGGTAAGTTGATTTTTCTCTTGCATTGCCGTTAAAGATTTGCTATTATCTTAAAAAAATCTGTGTTCGACTCTTTTATTCTGCGGACGAATGCTCTTGTCCGAAGGTGTTTTTGGTGTATCATCGATACTTTTTATCATCGTTTGGCGAGTTGTTAACGGTTTCATTCTTTTTATCACAGCACAATCTTCTTGCCATGACGACTCTGATATTCGGTGACGATGGAGACTGCTGCTCTGGTCGTAAAGCTAGAATTCTTTTCGGCCGTGGGTCAATTTATGGTTGCTGTGGGCCTTTCGTGATTGTACACAGGCGCATCTGTTTAGGGCGTTCAAACTGCTTTTGTTTTTATAAGACCTAACGATTATTATCTTTAAAAGTTTTTTTTTCTCTTTGCATGCATATGCTTCTAATGTGTGTATCGTTTTTTTTTTACATTTTTTTTTTTTGTTCTAACTCTCGTTCACAGTTATGATTGTTTTTTTTTGTTTTCATAACTTTCAGTTCTTAGTTTCTGTCGATGATTTTGTTCGTTGATTTTTTTTTTCTGTCGAGTGTGAGGGTAATGTAGGTAACTGGGATTATTAGTAAGGAAGCTAAGTAGGGGACTATAATTATGTGCCTGGTTGATAGAATTATTTGTATGTGCTAATATCGTTCATAACAAATGTAACAAATGTTAATCGAAGTAACTAAAAATCTTTCGTAATCTAAATTTTCACGTTCTACACTTCCTCTAAAATCTACTACTTACATTTGTGTCGAGTAAAGATTAATTAACACATACCTTAAATATATTTGTCTTCTTTAATAAATCACGTTTTTTTTAAATTTATTATATTTCTTTCTGTTTTTGCAACAAGATTTTTTTTTGTAATCTAACTTAAAAATTTTTTTTTATTCTTAAGTTGCATGATGTTACTGCATATTTTAATTCCACTATCGTTTTTGCAGTAATATGTGTATTTTAATTATATTAATTGTTTGTTATTGCGTTAACATCAATAAATTTTGTTTTTTTTGCATTTTATCGTTGTGGCTTATGAAATTGTTTTTTTCCTATTTAATGCTCTGAATCTTTGCTATTATTTCATAAAAGAGGTGATCGTGCAAACTAACAAAATAGTTGAAGGGTTGCCATATATAAATTCATTTATCGTTTATTAATTCAATTGTCATAAATGTTGGGTGTACACCCATTGTGCTGTTTTAAAAGTTTTATTAACTTTCTCTTCCTCCATCTATTTTCGCGATGCATCTGAATGAGAATGAAATTAATTATAATAATTTCAGTTTTACACGTTTTTTTTTCATATCATTGTCACAGATTTTTTTATTATTTTTTACATATTGTAATTTTTTTTCACTTTTATTTCATTCACGTAATATTTTATTATGTATATTAAATATCGATTGTACTGATATGTTTTTTTGTCGCTCGTCCGGGGCCGCGAAAAATAAGTTTTAAGAGCTATTTCTTGATATTTTTTTTTATTAATTTAGATGATTAAATAAAAGCTATTTATTTTTCGTTTTGTGTAGTCGTTTTAAATATGCAGGTTTTCTTTATTTTATACACATGGGTGGTATGCGAGCTTTCTGTCCGAAAAGTAGTTCGTAAGGCGTGTATCCTTTACTCTTATGTTCTAAGGTATCGTAGGCAATCATACACAATGGTAACAACTCGTCCCATTTTTCGGCTTCATTAAGGTATGCTTTTAAATATTCTGATAAGACATGATGCATGCGCTCTATTAATAGAAAAAATTAATAGATATTTTTCCGAAGGGCCCACTCGGATTATCCGTAATGAGCATTAGTTGTTTTGTTTTCACCCGAGCAAGTTTCTTGGTTTGACAAGATTTACAGCCAAGAACGAATTGCCTTACGTCCGGTCGCATATTTCTCCAATAAAAATCTTGTGCTATCCTATTGTAATTTTCGTTTATGCCTCTGTGTCCATCAACTGCAAATTCGTGGTATTCTTTAATGACCATATGTCGCTGGTCGACCGGCGGTACTACAAGTGTATTTGTGTATAACACAGCCACTTCTTTGAGGTCTTTAAAATTTTCTTCCATTTGCTCCACTAAATATTGCCACTGATTAATCTTCAAAATCGTTATGTCTCTCACTATTCCTATAGTTTTCATTTTATTCGCCATTTCAAGTGTTTTCACGGACACTGAACATCTTTTTATGTGGGATTTCAGCGCAGTATCGTCAAAGTGTTTTTTCACGTACATACGTATCACGTGTACTTTACTGAATTTTGATAAAATTGCGTTTCTAACTTCTTTAGTTTTATTGTATAAAACCAATGGATTTATATAGTCACGTTCATAGAGTGCGTTAATAGTCTCGGTATCAGGGACCCTACCCGTTATTGAGCAAAAAATTTGATTTTCCAAATATCTGAATGGGTTATCCGTAACTTTTTTCACTTTTTGAAGTAGTGGTGGGTCCTCATTCTCCTTTGATGCCCATGGTGGTAGTTCCTGAGGAAGTCTTGTTCTGCATACTCTGTATTTCGCTAGGGCGCTTGAATTTAATATGTCGTTTCTGATGTCACTTTCTGCTTCGCCTCCCGATTCTACGAAGGCCTCATTTAGGTCGTTGCCTCGTTCTCTGTCGCTCTCTGGCGATTAATCGGACGAACCCTGTGAGTTGTGTGCCGATGGAGGCTCCAGTATAGGTGGGGGTTCAGGAGCCGGTGAACTGCGTTTTTCATATGTTTTCTCCCCAATATAACTTTCTCCGCTATCTTTTTCATCCTCCTTTGTCTCGACAATTTTCTCACGGTCCGAATTTTGTCCTAATGCTTTACTTTTTGTTGAGTGCTTCTCTGGCTCGGCCTCTGAGCTTCTGCTGCCGTCAGATCTCTTTTGTTCATTATGGGTTTTCTTTATTGAGACTTAGTAGTGTTGATTTTCTAAATATATATGCATACTTTTTCTGCCATTATTTCCTATAAAATGCTGATAAATAATCTTATCCGGAGTCACTTGCAAATGAATGTATATATTTTTATTATACTCTAAGGCATATATATAAAAGCCCATACCCCGTCTCTAAAAGCGTTATTGCTTTGGAAGATGTCTTCTGTCTCCCCTGAGTTGCTACTTTCATGTATCCATTTCAATTTACAAAGGGCGTCTCTTAGTTTTGTTGTTGAGAGTGTTAAGCCATCAAGAAGGATCAAACAATAAAAAAGACAACTTCTTGTTGAGGTTCCTGCCACTTAAATTACGTGCCATTTCGTGAAAGTTTCGAAAGTGGTTGTGCTATTTTTGCGTAATTTTGAATACAACAGCGGAAATATCCCGTGAGAACTAAAATTTTTTTAATTTTCTTTGCGTTTGTAGGTCTTAGATAGTTTTTTACAGACCTAATTTTTTCGTGGTTCGTTTTTATTTGTCCGCTGCCGACTATGTGGCCTAATCGCTTTTTTTTTAGGATTTGACATTTTTTTGTTCCATCGTTAAGTTTTTATCTTCCAAACGTGTAACTTATCATTCAAATTGTCTTCCGTGTTCTTCCAATGTGTCTGCGAACATCATTATGTCGTCCATGTATACTTCTATTTCATGTCCTTGTAGACCTGCTAGCGCTAGTGTTATCGCCCATACGAATGTATTTAGTGAATTAGTGCAGGCTATTGGCATACGTTAGTATTGGTAGTGGCTATCTGGTCCGGAAAATGCTGTGTTATGAGCGTCTTTCTCATCTATTTCTACTTAAAAGAATCCCATTTTTAGGTCCACTACAGTTATATAGCAGGCAGATGCGAGATGGTTTAGAATATTGCTTTGGAATGGTAGTGGGTGACACGAACTGACTGTAATTTTGTTAAGCAGTCTGAAGTCCGTTACCACTTTCCATATCTTCTCCCCGTTTGGGCCCTTCTGCTTGGGTACTATCCATGTGTTGGAACTATACGGTGACATGGAGGATTAGATTATGCCCTGGTCCGCTAATTTTTTTAACTTCTTATTCATCTGTTCCCTTAGAGCAATCGGGTATCTGTTCTTCATGCTACAGTTGGTTTGTCTGTCGTTGTAGGTATCTTGTGTATCAAGACGCTAGTTGCTCTTAAAGGCTCTCCGTCGAGGCCGAATACCCAAGGGTTGAATATTATTAGTTCGCGCACGTGTTGTAGTTCTCCTTCGTTGCTGCCTAATGTGTCTGCTGATTTTATTATCTTCTTAATTTTTTCCTCATTATTGGTTACAACAAATTTGTTTTTGTTTTTAATCACTTTTTCATTTCCACTTTGTATTTCGTCAGTATTACTTGCTCTAAAAATTATTATCATTGCTTTCTGCAGGCCTTTTCCCTCGTCCCCATCGACGCTATATGGCTCTGTCCAGCAAATAGTCTTATACACCAACAAGTCTACTTGAAGTAAAATTATTCTTATCGATCTATCCGTAATAATTATGCATGCGGCATACACTTTACCGTAATTATTGTTTGCAATGATGTTCCCGAACAAAATGCCTTCCTCTAATTCTTGCAGAGGTACCTATCCTGTTTGTATATTTTTGCATTCTTTTTTTACGTGCGCAAAAATTATATGTCTCGAGTTTGCGAGAATTTCTAAGGTTTCTAGATCCTTCAAAGGTATCGAGGTGCCATTCAATATTATAATATTTTCCTTGGCGCATATGTGGCCATCGTGTTTTTTCAATGGGTCCCATCCGATCAGTCCTCCCACTTGTATCGGAAAGTCGTCGGGGACTACGCGTAGAGTGCATATCATCCCATTTAGGTGTACCTTTACTGTTCCTGACGAGCATCGTACTCCGTGTATCACGCCGGTTATGAGCACTCGCTCGTTAAAATTAATAAATAAGTCCTTCTTGAAGCTACTTGTTTTTAAAATAGATATTTTGGCACCCCTATCCGCGTAAAATGTCGCACTTCCATTGATTTTTTGTAGACTTTGTAGGCATACTGAAGGTAGTGAGTGTCCTGTACTTGATATATTTATTTCTACTTCCTCAAGTGATTTTTCGACGCTCTTGTTGGCTGTATCTTTTTCCAACCCGGGGCTTTGGGTTGATGGTAAAATTTTGGCAATATTATAATTGTCATCATTTTATGCGCCTACAGTTAACTGTATTTTTTTAAGTTGCGCCAGCGGCTTATTTGCTATGTTGCCCGTGTCGAATGAATTGGCCGTATTATTTTATGCTGGGCTTTTTCGCTCACGTCTACGTTATTTGTGAGGTGTGGCTCAGTGTATAAATTTTTGGGTTACTCTCATTCGCTCTGCTTCTTTTGCGGGCGCACTGTTTATATCTTTGCTTACTGGCAAGTCACGCTCGACGCCGAGGGACTGCGACGAGCATATCATGAGTTTAAAGTCTCCGTGTGTACGTCATGCGTTTTATCGTTAGGTGAGTCAGGTATGTTGTACGGTGATCCTACGTTTTTATTACTGGAATTTCTACCACCGTCATTTTCATTATCATTATTATAATTATACCTGTCATTGTTGTATCAATTATCCTGTTGTTTGTAGCTTCGCCCATTTTGCTCGTTCCTATTGTAACCGTAGCGGGTGCTATAATTCTTTTTTTTTAGCCGTCGTTAGGGTTATTCCAGTTTTTCGGGTATGTATTATAGCTTCTATTATTATTATTTCACGCATTGTTATAACTACCTCCTCTCTGGTAATTCTGATTGTACCGGTAGTGTTCTCGCATTCTGATGCGATTTATTTTTCCCCTTACGGCGTCTATTATCAACAATTCGTTCGTGTTGTGATTTTTGTGCTTACAATATGCGCAATTTTTATCCTGTTCCTCCTTTTCATCTCGAGTCGGTCGAGCATTTTCAGAACCTTGAGTATTTTTATTTTCCGTAGTTACTAGCGGTGCTGTTGATAGATTGTCGTATTCGGGCGTTCTGTTTCTAAGAACTACGGCTTGCCTGCGATAGTTTCAAGCTTTCAATTTATAGTATATTATTTTTCCTACCTTGTTTTTTTGTCTTGTGGGGTTAAATTCTGCTCATTGTACTATCTTGACCGCTTGTATTAAGTATTTATTGGGTATGGTCGGTTCGAGTTCGTTTTCATGTTTTTTTTTGAGCTGAATTTTCCTTTTATACCGGCTCAGATGCTTGCAAGGGTTTTCGAGTGTCCCGGATAGATATAATAAATAATTTTGGATCAAATTCACTTGTGAATATCCGGGTGTTTTCTGTTTGCCGTTTCCAAGCAGGCGAGTGGGAATTTTTTTTTTTTCGGAGATTCGCCTTAACTGCCCCAGCGCTACCTCAAGCGGCCCGCTCGAGTGCCAAACACAACATTTTGACTGCGTTGTTTGGGCAGCAAAATATGAATAATAAAATAATAGCGATATGTATTCTGAAGCGTTTTAACCTTAGCTTTCGAATGGCATTGATTATTTTCACTATTTGTCCTTACATAAATTCGAAAAATGCAAATTGAAATTTTAAACGTGTTTTCGCCATGATCTTTAATTTTTTAACTTTTTTTGACCGCATAAATCGAAATATCAGGTCTTTTTACTCAAATATAAATTATACAAAAATAGGTATTTTTTGTTTTTTACGAATAATAACAAGCGAAGCAAAACGATATTCGTGAGCCGCACGCACCAGCCGGGCGTTACGACGCCCCCACGGGTCGGCATTCGATCTTTCTGTCTTTTTGCATCACAACAATAATTAGAAAATTTGACGGGTTGTAAGTGTCATAATTTTATTAGTAAGATTATGACTGATCGGATGATTTTTACTATTAGTTTTGTATTACAATGATATATAATTACATAAGAATATAAATATAAGGCTATACAATGTATTATCTCTTTGTTCTCCTTTTTTTTTATTGTTAATTAATGTATCGTTTTTTATTCGTTTTTTTTTTGCTTTAATTTCGGAAATATTTAAAACGAATCGCTTTAAGATGTTTAAAAAAAATAAATCTACCCTCTTCCGCAGGGATAATATCGTGATACGTAAGAGTACCCGGGATCATTTAGGCACTCGAAATATGCTGCTTCAGTTTTTCACAAACCTTGTCGTAGTCACTTTTGGAACAGAAAAGTACTTAAGTTTCCTTGCAATTCGTTTCTGATAAGGACTTCTGCTGTTAAAATATGCTTATCAGAAGACAATTGCAAGCTCGTTTTTCTCGCTCGACGATTAAAATTTGCTCCGATACCATCACACACTCCTTTTCCATGGGCAGTGGCATGAAAATGCCACTTTGCAGTGGTTCCTAAGTCCTTTTTGTGGTTTGAGGAGATGAAAACTAGTTTTGTTTTTAAAATGCTGGGCTGCGCCGCTGTCACTCACGTGATAAATTTTTTTTGGAATAAATTCTTTTTTCTGATAATTATTTATTATTGTTTGGTATTGATATACTGCTACTGTATCGTGTGTGAGATTGTCAGATATTACAGCTAAGCTTTTGTGTTTTAAAACATTATTCTCACGATAATAAATAATAACAGTGAAAATTGTAGCCTGATTATTATTCCAGTGATATGACTGAGCTAATTTTTGAACTACAAAAGCATAGTTTTCAGCGAAGTCAAATAAAACCATGAACTCACCATTATTTAATTTATTAGTTAATTGTTTAATGTATACAGACCGATTTTTTGCAAAAAAATGGTAAGACTTTATTTTCATCAATTTATAGCCTAATTTATCTAAATATTCATGAATTGGAATGGTATGTGATGCAATTGTACACCAATCTGTTTGTTCCCACGTTTCATACTTGACTTTACGAATTCCATTCGCCATCAACAATTCGCTTAATAACCCCTTCAAACCTCCTGTGTTAGAGCAATCCAAAGAATCATTCAGAAAAAATTTTTCTGTACAGTTTTGGCAATCAATTGCTTTGATACAATCCTTGTGATCTGTGATAGGTGTTGCTTGATTTTTGGTGAGCTTTTCTAAATTTATTGGCTGTAGCATTAATTTAACATTTTCATGATTAACGCAAACGCACACGTTGTGAGTTCCACTGCTATCTGCTAAAATACAATGTTTTGGTCGAAGCTGCGTGAATTTTGTGTAACCTATTTTCATGTTTTCATTCTCTTTTTTGAATAAAACGTGGAACTTGTTTAAATTTCCCAACAGCAATCGCTTTTGAACCCTGTTTCGATCTCCATTGTCATCAATTACTGAAATGTAATCATTCATACCGGGCATAAGGCGACTTACGTTGTCTTCTTCGTAGAATTCTCCAACTCGTTGCTCTATATCTTTGGACATCGCCTTGCCTTCTTTCTTATCCGGCCATGAAAGAATTCCATGCTTCTCAACAAGATCAAGAGCAACTGTAGCTTTACTAATTGTAAATGATTCAATTTTACATTGGAGACAAATCATTGCATCTTTTGGTATTATCGAGAAAGCACCTTGCAGGATTTGTGGACATTTGACAAGACCTTTGTTTATGACATGGCTATCTTTCACCAAGGGATTACAACAGTTGACCATCGTACTTAAATCCAATTATTATATTAGCTCACTGTAATAACCACACAAGAGAAAAATTAAACCTGATTCAGGTTGTTAGTAATGTGATGAATGTTATGAGAATATTACAAGCAAGACTTAAAGAAACAACTTTTATAATAATAAATATTTCATATAATATGACTGAATTTTAAAGTAAAAAGTTCGTTTTGTGGCAAGAAGACAGTAATGGTAATTAATAATATCATCGTGCAAATCTTATCTGACAAGAACAAACGCAAAATAAGGTTATTTACAGTGTTTACAATCTAACGATTTGTTTTGCAGAAAATAGAAAGATCGACTGCCGAAGCGTGGCGGCGTTGTAACGCCCGGCTGGCGCGCTCGGCTTACAAATATTGTTTTGCTTCGCTTTTTATTATTCATAAAAAACAAAAAACACCTATTTTTGTAGAATCTATATCGGAGTAAAAAGACCTGATCTTTCGATCTGTGCGGTCGAAAAAAATTAAGAAATTGAAGATCATGCCGAAAACACGTTTTCAATTTTAATTCGCATTTTTCGAGGTTATGTAAGAAAAAATAGTAAAAACTATTATTGCTATTCGAAAGCTGTGGTCAAGACGCTTCAGAATACATATCGCTGTTATTTCATTGTTTATGTTTTGATGCCGAAACAACGCAGTCAAAATGTTGTGTTTGGCACTCGAGCAGGCCGCTTGAGGTCGCACTGCGGCGCGCTGGGGCAGTTGAGGCACATCTCCCCATGTAATAAATAATATTGGCTTGAATTCACTTATGAATAGCCGGCTGTTTTCTGTGTTCCGTTTCCAAGCGAGCAAATGGGAAATTTTTTGGGTCGGTACTGAGAGTGAAAGTTTCTTTGTTCTCTTTTTTTTTCGTAGTGTCAGATGGTAACGGAATTTACTTTTGTTGTTCTACTTTACGCTCCAAATATCAAGTCTAATTTTATGGGTTTGACAATCATGCAATCAGTTTTGTATGAATTTCGTTTGTATTCTTCTATCTTTTTTTTGATCAGGCACATCATTATTACAAATATTATTATCATTTTTTTTCTTGAAGTATGAATATAGTTTTAAATTAAAACTTGTGTACTTTCAAGTGGTCGCTAAATTATCAATAAATATTCTGGTTATTAGGGTAACGAAGTTCTATTTAGCTTGCTAAAAAAAAAATTGTTCTAACGCGATTGGGTAGGTATAGTTTAAATTAGTAGCATTTACTAACGGGCGTCACTTTTAATATAGTAAGGTTTGAGCGGAAAAAAGGTGTAAGTGTATATTGTTATTGTATTTTTTTTCGTAGTTAAAGAAGTTTTTTCGTCATAATAATTTACGTTAGTTTTCCCGCCCAATTATATCGTCATAAGCTTTTAGCATGCATGTATTCCGTTGTTATTTATCAATATTAATTATTTTGTGTGGTTATGCCATTTATGTGAAAAAAAAAGATAATGATGTGCCTCTTCCCTTAACTTTTTCAGGGGTCGTGAAATTTATATCTGTATATATATAAAAGGTTTCTGTATTTTTATGTACTTACCATGTAGTAGATATCCAAATGGCTAATAGGGCTGCACTGGACCGCATTTTTTCTTCCCGTGGATCTGGATATCGATGTCCTTAAGCTTCTCCTTTTTCCTCTCGTGATAGGCGTTGTAGACCGATCTCTGGTGTGCTGTTTGGCTCCGTTGTCTTGGAAGTCTCTCGCTGGCTTGGCTTTGCGTTGTCCCTTTTTTCTTTACTTCTCTGACCTTAATTC
>JAPYYV010012173.1:0-10425 GCA_030522625.1 Copidosoma aretas | reverse complement strand
CTATTATTTGATAGGCCTCCGCGACTTTACAGAGGGGGGACCAGAGGGGGGGCGGAGGGGGGGGGGCGACTCAGAGTATGGAGGGGGGCGGGGAGGGGCAAGGGGGCCGAGGATGGGCTGCCATTTTGTAGGATATTTTTCATCACCTGAAATTAACGGAGAGATATTGAGAATTTTACCTTATTTTGAGAGAGGGCTCAAAAATATTGAGGGGTGGCGAGGGGGGGCGAGTGAGGTTGGTGACTGAATCCGGTCAGTAAAACTATATAATATAAGATATATATATGTGTATATATATATATATATATATATATACAAATATATGGGTATATGAATGTGGGGCGACTGTCGAGAGTTCTCCGTGAAATCAGAAAAAATTAAACTAATGGAGAAAATAAAGAAAAATAGTCGTTATTTGTGATTGGGCGGTAGGGCGGTATGATAAGGATAACTCAAAAAATGTTGGGTGGTAGTATATATATGTAGGTGTATACCATGTACGGTTGCTGTGGTGGTTCTCCATGAAGGTAACAAATTTTAAATACAATATATTGAAAATAAAATACATTTATATTTGTTGAGGCCGTGGGGTCGCATGTGGGGCGGTATGTAAGGGGAACCTTAAAAAATGTGGGGTAGACTGGAACAGCGCGGGGTGTATGAAGATCTATAGAATGTGGGGAAGCTATAGGTATATGCAGGTATATAAAATGAAGAGTGGCTGTGGCGGTGTTTCGTGAAAGCACACAAATTTAAATAAGCGAAGAAAATGAAGAAAAACCACCGTAATTTATAAGGTGGCATGTGGGGCGGCCTCTTAAAAAATGTGGGTCGGTGCGGATCGGCGCGGAGCGGCGCGTGGTGGAAAAACTTTCTTGTCCACCTTACGCCTATATACATATATATAATGATATTACTCCGCCTTACATTATTGAGGTGAATCAAATGATTTTCCGAATTATGTCTTAATTTTTATTTACCTTTGGATAAGCGACTGATTTCCACACTATCCTAGGGGTACAGTCAGGGCGCATTGAATTTTTTGTTGTTGAAATCCTCGCAAACTTTAATGGAAATTTTGTATATTTAAGTAAAGTGATGTAAATCTATGTAATGTGAAGGAAAACATGTAAAGTAATGTTAAAACAGGTTCCAATATCAGAAATTTTTTAATATTTAAATATCTGAATATACCGAGTTGCTTGATCATTTCTATGAAGATTGCTCTACAACCTACGTGAAGAAGCGAATAAATACTAATTAGTATTAAATGAAATCTGATAGATCTTAATATCCGATTTCTATTTTCAATTTTTTAATCATTTGCTATTTTTGTATAGATGTGTTAAAAAAAATTATTGGAGATGATGTAAAAAAAAAATGAAAAAATAAATTAACACTTACAATAAAATTAAAAAAACATTTGTGTAAATAATTCCTAATTTTTTCTCTTTTTTTCGAAATTTTCAAATAAATATTTCTTGCCTCACAATATTATTGATTTTCGAACTTTTTTCGGATACTGATTAAACAAAAATTTTTTTAGGATCCTCACATCTTAATAGTGCTACATATAATTGACCGTGAGGAAACAATGGTTTTTTCAAGTATAAGCCAACAGATTCGAAACTTTGCCCATGTGATTTGTTTATGGTTATTAAAAAAGCTACAACTAAAGGAAACTGTTTTCTGTACAGCATAAAAGGGAGAAACGAAGTATTTCCAGTATTTAAAGTGATTCTAGGTACACAAACTTTGTTTCCTTTTCTATTACCAGTAATAATTTCTGCTTCAATATTAAATTCAAATAGCTGTGTGATTTTTAATCGTATACTGTTGCACAAACCTTCAGCAATACTTAAATTTCTGATCAACATAACTATTGCTCCCACTTTCAAATTTAATTCATGTGGTGGTAAATCTTCACGAATATTATTCAATATTTTAATTAAAAAATTTATATATATATATATATACACATATTATTATCGCTTTTGTCAACTCCTTTATACGTAGCAGTATCAATGCTATAATATGTGGTCACATCCCCTAGTATTTTTTGCAAACTTTAATTATTAAAAAAAATGTAAATGTATTATAAGAAGTCAATACTACGCTATTTATAGATGATTAATCAATAGCCTTGAAAACTGAAGAGTATACATCAGTTTCCCATGAGTCTGGAATTTGAATGTTAACTATTTTTTCTTCTCCAATTTCTAATAACAATTAAGAAAATATTTTATTTATAGAACGAACATCGGTGTGTAAGTGTAACATTTTGAAAGATGACCAAAGATAAAAAATTTCAATCGTTTCTCTGATAATACCAGTTCTATTACTATTTTTAATAACAGATAATATTCGGCGAAAATATCCACCTAAAATAATCAATTTATTTCCAAATAATGTAGTAGTTTCGCACAAATCGCTTAATGTTCTATCGACGATTTCTAGAGCTTTTTTTCGAATCATTGATGCTTCATCCCAAATTAATAAATTTACTCCTTTTAACTTTTTTTTATCAGATTTAAATTCAAAAAATGCGCTTTCAATGTTTTGTAAATCTAATGGCCATCGAAATATATTTTCTTATCAATGGAAATGAAATAATAAATCAATGTCTTACATAAAAAAGTCTATCCTAATCGTCTAGGTTTATCTATAAAGTAGACTTTATTTATATAAATACATATGGTTTATAAGACGAGTTTTTGATCGTCATTTAATTTATCGAATAAATCTGTGAACATTTGTTTACTATGAAAAATTTCGTCCTTATCGTCATTTTCTTGTAAACCAATGTGTTCCGGTATTGATAAATTAAAATGTTTAGATTTTTTTTCTTCTAACGTAAAAATTTCATTGAAAACATAAAGAGCAAGATTTTCTTTATTACTTAAAAAATATTTAGATAACTGATTGTTATATTTTGCCCAAATTTTTTGTCCTTCAATTTTTTCAGATAACAAAAACCACGCAAAAAAATTTCTAAATTGATAAGGATGCATAACAGTAGAAGCTTCTTCAAAAATATTCTTGATTTGGGAATGGTGTTTAGTTAAACCTATTGCGATAGCTGCATCTCTAAAATTATTCTACGACACAATATTAAATTTTATAATAACTTGAAAACTTTTAGCTCCTTTTACTTTATTTAGTATTAATTTAAAAAAATCTTTCTTGGTCTTTTGGAGATACAATATTTAATCTACCGTAGTGCAACATTTTTTCGGACGCGTTGTCTTTTTTTCCAACGTTTTTCTTTATCATTGAAAACATAATATTCTAGAATATTAACGTATTTAATTGATTTAGCAAATTCATCCGTTTTATTTGTTCAAACCAGGCAGTAAATGGTGTTTTTCAATTTGTCAATGGGTTATCGATGTTAGTTTCTTCAAAAATGATCTTTTGTCTGTTTTCAAGATGAACAGGTAAATTAACTACCGTATGGCTTCTTCCATATATTAGAAATTTTTGTATGCACCATGTTGCTTCCATTGGACTGACATATCATCCATCAACGTTTTTTTTGACTTCATCATAAATCTCACATTCAGACTCGTCTTGGTAAATTTTGACAAATGCTCTGTCACTTTATAATTATAGTCATATATATATATATATATATATATATATATATATATATATATTATACAGAATATTTTTATTATTATTTAAATCGTTTCTATGAAATATAACCGATTTATAAATTTACAAAAAATAGCTTTAAGACCACAACATGGATTTAAAAAATGTGTGTAGAAACCTTTATATTCATTTGATATGATATTTTATTATAATATTAACCTAGTAGGAGGCAGAGACATAATTTTAATAGCTGGCTATATAAATGATAGAATAGGAGACCAGCGAATAGAAACAGACTCTAATGTTTACAGCTAAAGAAAGTCAGAAGATAATTATCCAAACAGTGAAGGCAAAAAGTATCGAAATTGTGCTGAAACTAAGCATTAGTGATAAAGAATGGGTATACAAGCAAAGATTGTGACGAATATATAACTTATGTGGGAGAAGAAGAGAGACTGCTTCTAATTTTGTATTAGATCTAGAGGTAAAGACGGAAGGCTATACTGCTGTTATACCTTGAAGTCGTAACTAGAAGTAAGTCTGATCATCTACCAGTGACCCTCAAAATCGCAGGAAATAAAGTAGAAAATGTGAGTGTTCAGAAATACTAAAAGAGATAGAAAAAAAAATTTGGATTAAATAATTACCCAAGATGAATAAAATATTATAGAAAAATAGGGGTTACCTAACAGAGGTAACATAGGAACTAAAATTGATAAGATCAACAAAAAAAAAGTTCCAAAATTGAGGAACAGGATATTAAAATAATTGAGCAGAAAAGAAGATTAAAAGTGAACTCAAAGAATCGTCTAAAATAAAAGAGAAAGTACAAACCTTGAAATAAAGACTGACATAAAGATGTTAAAAAGAATTTTTAGAGATTAAAAATTGAGAAAACCGATAAAAAACCAGGCAACGCAGCAAAAAGCAAAAATTCAAGAGATTTTTGGAAAGTGAATGAAAAATTGAAACTGAAAAAAATTACATAGGAGGAAATAAAGAGCCATAGAAGAATCATTTTGAAAATTTTTCAGGATACAACAATTAGGCATGTTATACGAAAAACGAAGAAATAGTATGTGAATCAACAGCAAAGACATTCTAAGAGAGTTTTGTCGAGGCTATATGGATCATTATATTATGGAAAGTTCTAAGGAAAATAGAAAATGTAAGGACCGCCGAAGACAACGAAATTGTAGGTAAATGTTTCAAAGATCTTTCTATGATTTGAATAATTTAATTGACAAACATAATCAATGGATTACAAGGCTGGTAAGAAATAGGGGGAGGTTAAAACTACAGCGTTATTAAATGTAGTATTCAAGATATTAGCCATTACAATTGTTCGGAGAGTAAAAAAAATATGTATAATATTGAAGGAGCGTTAGCCTAAAAAAAAAAGGCTTCAGAGAAAATATTTCATATATTTGTGTACTAGATAGTTAAATTGAAAAAAAAAATTTTTTAAATAGGAGCAATAAATTATAAAATGTGTTTATAGCCTTCAAAACAGCATTTGATATGATCGATAGAGAAATTTTCAGGATAAAATTAGAGAGCATAGGAATAAGAATCATAAAATTGTTAAAAGAATCTATAAATGCACAAAAAACAGGTACTTACAGGCTAGAGGCTAAAAAATTTATTCAGAAAATCAAAAAGGGTATGGAAAGAGTGATCATTAAGCCTGGTTCACTCAAGTCTATTTATAGACGATATAAACAAATGGATTTAGAACCATACAGAAGGTGTTACAGTAGGAAAACTAAAAATCCACTGAAACAATATGATCAGTCAGAAACATAGGGTAAGAAGATAATAAAAGATCTGAAAAGGGGAGCTATTAAGATATTACAAGGAAGCCTGCAGATGATTTATGTAAATTAAGGAATGCAGAGCGAAGCTTGAACATGGAATAATATGTTATGCGTTATAAATTCAAATAATATGTCAATGTAAAAGGTAATTCTAACATGTTCCTATATTAACATATAAAGATAATTTATTTATAAGTCTATTGAATCAATTTTGTCTTAGATATTATTGTAAATTGGTATTAATTTAAGAGGAAATTAATTTTGAGTATTTATGACACAAGAAAGGAAAATGTGAAAGGATTTAAAAATCTGTACATTATATAAATAAATACATATTTTCCCTTCGCTAATATTAAGTAATAATTTCGAAATTCTATCATCTTATGAAGACATATTTACAATTGATTTAAAAATTTTCAAAAATGACCAAAAAAAAGTGCTAAATTGATTCTATAATAGTAATAGTTTTATAAAAATTATATACATATGCATGTGTATAAAACTTAAACTGAAATACTGATCAGAGACATTCATTAGTATCTAAATAGTAATAATTGTTTGCTGAACCTGTGAACTTATTGCATACATCAACTATATTTAGTAAATTGATTTAGCGTTTATTTGATAAAAATCTGTAATGTTACAAGGTATTAAATAAACTATTTATGTTTTATGTGATTTTCATAATAAATAAAGATATATGAACACCACATAAAACCTTAATAGTTTTATTTATTACCTTAGTCTAATATATTGCTTTGATTTCTAATCTAATATGTATGTACTCATTTTTAACGATTTTATAAATATAGAATAAATATGTATGTATGTATGTATGTATGTATATATATATATATATATATACAAATGAGGACTTATGCGGACAAAGCGATATAATTGACACTATATAGTACTCTAACATCTCGGGGGTGCGTATAAGGCATCCATTACTGACAGTGGCTCACTTCGACCTCGCTCGCTTCGCTCGCTCCGCCCAGTTCGCTAATTCAAACTCCAATTTTCGTTGCAGAACGACATTAAATGTCTGCAGAAGTATCGATACACTTATATATTTCAAAAAACTTATGTGGACGTCCGCATAATTCCAACAATGTCCGTATAAGTACCTATTCACTTGTAAATTGTCCGCATAAGTCACCATACATGAAAATATATGTATATGTATATATATATATATATATATATATATATATATATATGTATATTTATACACACATATATTTATAAATACTTGCAGACTAGTAGGGCTTTGCTTCGCATGCCACCACTCCATGCCAGAATACTTATATCTTTATAAAAATGAGCGGTAGGAAATTTCTATGATAATATCAATTATTGACAACATTCAAATGAGGTTTCTTCGGTTTACTTACGCGATCATCAGAAGAAGACATAAATGTTTAGTAGTGTCGCAGGTAGTAGGGTTTAATTTATGTCCGATAATGTAAACCCTTATCAATATAATATGGTTGATTACAACGATATCAAAATAATATATATTATCAAAAAAAAATCTAACCTTTCCAAACGTAAAAATCAATGCGTGTTAAAAGATTGCATTATAATACTAGTGTGCGGTGAATGCAAATCATAAATATGCAAAACAAATAGGACCCAGTGATCTAATACTTGCCAGTGTTAGAACTTATAGATGTTTAATAAATTTTACCTTATCAAATACATAATTGTCTTACTATTTTTCGAAAAAAGTAGAATATTATTGAAGATAGCATTGATCAACTAAGCTTATTCAATAAAAAATTTCCCTAAGAATTAATTGTTATAACTTCTACAAAGAAATGAGAAATAAGCATTGATCCTTTTTTAACTAGTTTTACACATTTTTTTTAAATGCTGTTAGTAAATTTTACAAGAGGTAGGATCTCATTACAAAATTAAAGATGAAAGGACTTGAAGAAGGAGTTTAGAATCAACTTTTTGTCTTGAAACTATCTTTTTTTAAAATATGTTTAAACCATGTCAAAGAGGTTGCAGTTAATGAAATTATTGGTTGATGTATTGACCACCATTTTGGATGTGGATTCTATTGTGGATGTTGATTAATATTCCGCTATTCTTGATTTGAAACGATTTCCAACACTTTTCTGCATTATACCTATTATATCCCATTATTAAATACTCATGTTGATGGGGTTATAGTAAAATGAATGATCCGCCATTTTGTATATACCGCCATTTCAGATTTTTAATCATTAGACACGTTCTACTGTATTCCGCTTCTTGGACCGTTTTATTTGATACCCATATAAAGGGGATTCCAAGAACATCAAAATTTCGCCATTTTGTATCGACAGCCATTTCAGATTTTAAATAGTGTAATACACCTCTAGGTGGTTCCTATATTGCGACTGCAAATTTTATCATCATTCCAAATAGGGAGTAAATGATAAAAGCTAGGTATTACAGAAATATTCAAAATTATGCACATCTCGTCATATCCTGGCCGCCATATTGCTGCCGCCATCTTTGATATCGAAGAATAGACAAAACCTGCCAGTCACACTGCCCTCTAAATTTAGAGAATGTTTTAATTTTATTTTTGCTTAAATTTATAAGAGTAATTGCGAAAAAACTATAATTTCCTCATTTTGGGGTACTTTGGGTGGCGGTTTTACTACCCCCCAGTGCAAAAGCACCACTTCGGGACAATTTTCCTTTAATGTACTATCAAAACTTACAAATTGAAAAAAAAATCATCATGATCGGAGTTTTCTGTCAGGAGCTATCTTATTTTGACACAAATTTGGCCGTTTTGGCACATAGTAGGGCGTAAGAGTTTTTGTACATTTTTGTCAGGTCGAAATCGCGGAGAAATATTAATACTTTAACCTTATTTAGTGGGAGGGATGCGGGGGGGGGGGATGGGGGTGTCAGGGGATGTGTGGACAGCCTTACTTAAATAACTGTATAAGATAGGTAGATTTTATATAGTTGATATATATTAGGTATTACAATGATATCAATAGTTTTGCATCTTTTATGAGTAACGAAATAGAACAAAAAGCTAAATCCATTTATAACATTAAAATCCAAGGACTAAATTTTTCATGCAACTTCGAATACTTTGAAATTAGATGAGAGTAAAGTACCAAAACATAGTCAATTATACATACATGATGATCAAGAAGCCATTCAACAGATATTAAATTTAAGTCAAATCAAAAATTTCATTAAAAGAAATATAAAAACTTTGACAGAAATCATGAAACACAATATATTTGCCAGGAGTGATAAACATTTGCATCAAATTACAAATGTGGAGAAACTTCCTAGTTACCAAATGATTTTTTTGAGAAAAAGTGCTAATCAAAAGCATACATACAATAAACCTTTGACAGCAAAATGTGTTATTCTGTTGTAAAAAATAGTATTAGAATTATTATAATTAGGGAAACAATCAAATGCTTATTTCATTGGGATTTTTTTAAAATTTTAAAATTAGAAAAAATATGCGTTCTATCGAAGATAGCCTTTTAATATTGTTACTTGATATTGGTAAAGAAAAGATTGAAACATTTGAAACCCCTAAAATTTGGAAAACAAAAGATGTATATTCAAAAATATTCAAGTCAGTAGACAATTTTTCAATGAATAGAGTTATATTTACTTCTCACAATGATACACATATTTGTTAAATAATAAAATTTTATATAATATACAGCTCCACCCCAGGAATCGTCTTGGCCAGATGCGCATTAGTGGCAGATGCTATTTTTCCTATACCGAAGGCGAACCTGACGTACAGCTCCACCCTATTGCTTGCTAGGATTGCCAAGCCCCAGACTATGGTATATAGGTAACACCTTTGCTACATTTTCATTTAGGAATATATTTCTAGAATGAGTTTTCAATTTAATTTAAATCAATATATAATCAACTATATGCCGACTTAGTCCCCCTGTTTGATCTGCTCTTTATTCCTTTATTGTAAGTCAGATAAATTATTTAGAACCTTAAAATGGGATTAAGAATAATGCTACATGACAATTATACTTTTTCAAAGGGCGGCCGAAAAATGTAATGTATGTAAGGTGAAATCAAGCTAAATAAGACAATTATGCCGAAGGCAGCCGCGGCTAGGGGCGGTAATCGACAGATGGGGGCGGCCAGGAGCTTGTAGGAGTTCTCAGCTACATAAAATATTTGTCAATGAGTGCTTAACGTCATTATTAATCTTTTAATTTGAAATAAATTTGACAAGTCTCTATTTACATTGGATACAAGTTTTGAAGAATACAATTTTGTTTTAATTTATTCTTATATTTTCCTTTTTTTTAACATTTAAATTGAAAAAATTGTATTAAACAAGGTTGAATTATTATTTTAATAACTAAGCGAATCAATATTATTCGCTTTTGGCAGAAGGCTTATAGGAGGGCTTGGCTACCAGTGAAATTCTTAAAACTATATAATATAGAGAAAATTAATCAGAAAGGTAAGTATATCTGATGAATTGTGTAATAGAACAAAATAGAAAATTTTAAAATTGTTAAAATACAATATCGAGGCAGAAATTATTGCAGGTGAAAAAGTAGGAAACAAAGTATTTATTCCGCGAATTACTCTTATTACTGGAAATTCATCGTCACTACCTTTCATTCTCTGTAGAAAACAATTTCTATTTTTACCAGCTTTTGCAATGACAATAAATAAATTACAAAGACAAAGTTTCGATAAGGTTAAACTGTACCTCAAGAAGGTAAAATGACTTGAGAAAGTATAATTGTAATGTACCAGTATTATACTATTCTTGATCACTCTTTACTATAAGATAGTGAGGATATCTACCAATTTGATAAGGGGGCAGCAATAAAGGCGGAAGGGGGGGGGGGAAAGAGGTAGAAGGGGCGCATATGAAGGCATAGCTACCATTGAAATCCTTACAACTATATATTATGGGGATATATATATATATATATATATATATATATATATATATGGGACGATCCGCGTCAACCGGATAACTCGCGTG
>JAPYYV010012172.1:0-13267 GCA_030522625.1 Copidosoma aretas | reverse complement strand
AATTTTGACGTAACAAATTAGCAACAAATTAGCGACAAATTATAAACCTAGAGCCGTATGTGGCATAAAACTTTGGCGAGCTACCTTGATATACCTGTAGACGTTTATAATATGAAATTAAAATTTCAGGGCTTATGGTATTAAGGTGGCTCATGCCTATGGTGCCGTATCAAGTTGGCACTGTACAGCGAACTTGTATGTTAAACTATCCAGTACTTGCTTAAATTTTTGTGCATCATCACTAAATAATTATGCTATGCTCCTTAGATCATGTAGTTTTTCATGGTTTTTGTCAAAGCTCGATGTGTGACTCAATTTTTTCAGAAATTTCAACCTCCAAATGTACCAAATAGCGATGCTTTAATGAACAAAAGTTTGTTACTTTTTTGTCGAGAAATAATTTATTATTCCATAGTTATCATAGAAATAAGATGTAAAATTTTTTTACAGATACAAAAAGACAAAATATTCGTGATTACACAATATTTACTTCGATTATTTCTTAGATAACCATGCAATTATTGTTTATTTCTCGACAAACAAGTAATCAAATGGAAGCTCATCCATTCTCGAACAGATAAGCGCTCAAGGGTCCCTAGGTCGACCGCTTATTTTAAAAATTGTAAATTGAAATGTTACCAAATAACAGCCAAGAGCCGCGTGGCGTCACGACATCATTTCACTAAATCATTCCTAGAATTTTTTCTACGCGATATTTTATTCTTAAATGTTGTATAGAAGTTCTTGAGAGGCAATGAAACAATACTATAACATAAAATTACAGATTTTCAGAAATTCACAACAGACTTTTTTTGATTGAAACATTGCTGTTCAGTAAATATAGAGGTTATAATTTTTTCTGAAAAATAGAGGCACATATTTAGTTTTGACAAATACCACAAAAAACTTCATTATCTAAGAAGCACAGCATGATGTTTTAGTGATGATTTACAAAAAATTATGCAAGTACTATCGAGTGGAACATGAAAGTTCACTGTGCAGTGCTATGCCCCCAACTTGATACGGCACTAGGCACATGAGCCACCTTAAAAAAAAACACACACATTTGGCGCATGCAAGAAAAGAGTAAAAGTATCAGGAAATTAAAATGGTTTGATAGAATATAACGGGTGTACAAAAGATTGAGTAAAATAAGAATTACTTGAATAGATTTGCTATTAATGCACTACAAGAAACATGGCTTGAAAAGAGTAAGGAGGCGGAGTAGTGGAGGCATTTAGATACAAAATATGAATGAATAGCACTCGCAACTATTACGAAAAATAAAAAAGCAAAAGAGGGCGGTTAGAAGGTTTATGGAAAAACTTTGAAAGAAAGAAGATACCAGAATGGAATTTTTCCGAAGTAACTAGAGATTTCTGTTTAAGAAATGGTAGAAGACTGTGTATGGTAATTGCCTAAAAAAGAATTAAAAAAGACAGATAGGTTTTAATGGTAGGAGATCACAACGTACATATAGAAGAGTAGCAGATCCAACATTGCTGCGCACTTGTACGATTGCGTGTGTAAGTCAAAGTCTTGACTAAGCCACGACAGATGGCTCTACTACGAGCACCCTACGCACGTTGTGTCGAAAAGTCATATAGACCACGCGTGCGTGGGGTAATGTAAATCACACACGCGTGTCTCCAACGCACTCGCTAGCACTCGTGCGGGACCTGACACGCGTGTGTCAATCGCATTCCCCGCGCACTAGTATCGTAATGTACTATTCAGATGGATTTCGCTTCAACTTTGAAAAGATGTTTGTAGTGACATTAGAAACTTAAATCTAATATTTTAAATCATTTCGCTAGACTATTATTATGTATTTAATAGTAGGAAAATATCGATGTAATATGTAACCTTATAAAAGATGCACTTTAAATCGCATTTGCAGAAAAAGGATCTATATAATTTATTATCTTTTTTTTTTTTTTATTTTTATGCTCGATAGAAAACATGTTAAATTTTGAAACAGGTGCGGAAGCTGTTTTTATTATAAATACATCAAAGGTGACGAATTATGAGTTGGCGAATATGTCAACGTTGTAAAAGGCACGAAATTAAAATACGTATATAATTAAGTGTGATAGATAGATAGTGATTAAATTTGGTAAATTGTAAATAATTTACATGAAATACCTCCAGCACAAATATTGTAAACAACACCCCTCAAATATACTCTTACGTATATGCATAGACATTCAAACGACTTACGGCAGAAACTTGCAACGTTTCCACATGATTGCGCCCCCGTCGCGTCGCCTCTTTTTTATCTTCTCCCGCTGACTATACTAAACTTCCTTAACAAACAGAAAGGGAATATATTGTTTGACATGGGCTATGAACTAGGCTTTACCATAAAAAATGTAGACACTGTAGGAGATTGGGAGAAAGATTAAACGTTTGTTCGCGATAGAGGTTACTGCTAGATCCAGTGGTAAAATTAGAAAGTGAGCAAAGTAGCATAATGAGTGAGTTGAGGGTAGGGACAAAACCAGAACAAGGTTACCGTCCAATAGAAGTAGAAATACTAGAGACAGAAGATGTACATAAAAACAATGAGGATAAAGACAGAGTGGGGTTTTTAAACAATTAAAATGAACGGTTAAAAAAAAAAATTGTACAATAGAGAAATGGAGAACAGGAGGAGAAATTTTAAAGTAGAGGGAAAAAAGGTGCAAGTGGTGTGGAGTTTATAAGTTTGAGATATAGGAGGCAGATACAAGAACAGGTGTGTTAAGAAAGGTATGCCGAGTAGAGAGGAATGGTGACCAAAGTAAGAGCGCTAAAAAATTTATAAAATCTAAAGATCAAAAAGATGAAGGAATATTAAAACAAGGGAGGGCATTAGCAAGAGAGATGAGGGGCGGAAAACTTGAGAAAAGAAAGCAAAAAAAATTGAAGTTGGTTCAACAGAGCAGAAAAATGGAAGATTTTTAGTGAGCAATACAACAGTTTGGACCAAAAAAAACAAAGGACAAGCTATTAGCGAACAGAAACTGTTATCTTACTTTAAAAGTATTATGGAGACTAGTTATCAAAGAGAGAAGAGAAGAAAGAGAAGATTGGAATAGAGAAACAAGAGCAATTAAGTATACAAATATACAAAGACGATACTATAAGGGCGTTAAGAGACATGAAAAGTCATAAGGCAGCAGGCCAGGATGGGCTGACAGCAGAATTTTTCAAGAAACTATCTATTAAAAGGATACGAAAACTAACACTGATCTTCAACGAAGCATTTTATTAGGCTAAGTTGATAGAACGTTGTGAGATAGCTAGAAAATTTCCGATAAATAAGGCTGGCGACGGGAAAAAGGCAGAAAATTATAGGAGTCATACAGGATACGAATAGTTAACAAACATAGTAACAAACAGGCTGAGAGTGAGCAGACAGATAAAAGAGGATTATAATAAAAGTCAGGCGGGTTTTAGAGTAAAGGAAAGCTGAGCACGAGCTCAGCTCCGGAAGGCTGGAGCATGCATGCTACTTACGAGCTACTCTCTTTAACTATTACAGCTACCGTGCTAAAGCCAGCGGCGCTGTCTGCAGCATCATTTGGCGTACGCACTGCTTGTACGGTTTCGCTAGCTGCACCGAAAGTGTTTCAGTTCAGGGTATGCTATATAAATACAAAAACCTTAGAACATATTTTACATATCAAATTAGTGAATGAAAAAATTATTAACGACTTAAATTAAAATCAAAATTATTAACGAGGTAATTGGAAATAGAGGCTTAAAAGGGTCAGATACATTTATTGAGCATCCATCTATTGGAAGGGAATACAGTTGAGGGCATTTACAAATATAGCATATAGTTTAAAAATCCAAGCAGATCAAGATCCGATGAAAGATAATTCAAATATGGGTCAGTAAAGAGCATTAAAGTTTGAATAGGAGGCAGAAAATAGTACAGAAACTTAATTGTAAAAGACGTATTTGTAGTTTTTCTTTGAAGCGCTATGAGTTCATCACATGGCGTGTCGTGTCAAGAAATTATACATCAAAGCATTCTAAATCTGTACATGGAATAAATAAATGATTAAGTATGAACTAACTTTGTTATAAGATTGTCTATAGTTCAGTTGGAAAATCTGTACAAATGTCTCTGCTGTGATACGGTTTTATTTTCTCTTGTAATTGATATTGAATTTATTTTTTTTTTAAGACAAAAATGTGTGCTGAAAATAAGTACTAGATCATTTTTTATGAATCCAAAAGGCCGCTAATGAAAACTTAATTTGAGAAGAAATGTACGCTTGCACGCCAAGCTTAGATAGTGACGGCTTAACTAAAGAAACAACTAGTTTTACACAAGTAATTACAGTGTGGAAATAGCTTGTTCAAAATTGCAGTGAAAAAGAGTTGTAAGATTTGACTAGAAAAACACCTCACTTAGATTAGGGTTACAGAAGCCACTGAGTCAAAAAAAATTTTTTAAGAACATATGTAGATCGACTATTGAATTCACAAACGAAATAAAGTCAAGAGTCTTGAAGACTATTGAACTATTAAATAACTTATAAGACGATGTTTCAAAAAGAAAATAAGTTTCGACTCTGTGTGTGAACGAGTCGATATTTATACTTTATAATAATGTGCCAATTCATAAATTTTCGAAAAATTTTTATTTAAGCTTGATATATAACAAATTTTATGCGAAAAGATTTAAAAAATAGATTTTTAAAGTTATTCCACTCGTAATTTGGATTATTTTGAGGCTAGAGAGTGCTACAACCATTTTTTTTTAACCTAAACTAATATTGCGGATCCCGTAACTAATATTTAAAAATAAGTTTTGTCACTTTAAATTAGTATTATTTCATAAAAATGAGGTTATTAAATTCGTTTTTAAGCTTTTGCACCATAGATACATAACATACATCTCTATTATTGTCGCAAGAAAGACTCGCATTCTTGGGGAAACCAGAGGAGGTAAGAAACAAGGGATAAGTTTGGTAGTCATGATAGGTTATACAGCGCGTATTTAAATAAAGTCCGAAAAACCACACAACCCTATAGTCGTCATCCATACAAGATAAAGAGCTTTAAAAAAATTTTCAATCAGTAGCATAATGACAAAGATGTGGTCAATTTATTATTAGTAAAAATCACTAATCAGCGCGTTATTATAAAACAAGGCGTCAACTCATGGACTGCACCGAGAAGGCCAAAGGTCAAGTGGGCGTGTCAATGAGTCCTCGTGATCACCGTGGCGGCAGCAGCAGCAGCAGCAACAGCGGAGTAGGTGGGTAGGGCTCGGCAGTAAGAGGGGGAGTTACATTCGTCTTGCAGAGACCGAGGTTGATAAGGTAGATATTGCACCGACTTAGGGTCAAGAAGGGCACGAAAAGGATTTGAAAATAATCCAAATTGTAGCATAACTATTAAGATGTGACTCAGTTATGCATTTTGTTTTAAGTAATTATGTTCTACGGAAAAAATGACGAAATCCTCCTCCCTTTGAGCAATTGATCATGTTTCAGTTGTCTATCGAGTGATAAATAATACTTGATCAGCGCAACATCTCGAATAAAAAAATTTAGCGCACTCAAATACTCTGATTTAAATAAGTAAATAAAGACTTGATGGGAAAAGCTAATCAATGTATGAAACAGAGCGCGCCACTAAGACAGCGTCTCGAACAGTAATTTTCGGCGCACTTGTCTAGTTTTATTATTAATAATTATTAATTCTCAATATTATGATTAATGACATCTCTTCGGGTCAGAAGATTGAGTCTTTATAAAAATCTCAATCGAGTAATAAATAATACTAGATCAGTACAGTATCTTAATAGAAAAAATTGAGCGCACTCGACTACTCTACTTAGAAGGAATAAAAATAGGCTTGATAGAAAAAGCTTATCAAATTATAAAATAAAGCGTGCCACAAAGACAGCGTCTCAAACATTATAATTCAAGGTGCTTGTCTGGTTTTATTATTGACAATGATAAATTTTTCATATTACAATTCTAGAAATCTTTGTTAGTCAGAAATTCGAGCTTTTTTTTAATTCTTCGCCAAGTAAATAATGATATCCGATCAGTGCAGCATCTTAAAAGAAAAAATTGAGCGCACTAGACTACTCTGCTTTGAATGAATAAAAGGAGACTCGATAGAAAAAGGTAAAAAATTTATGAAATAGAGCGCGCGATAAAGACAGCGTCTCGAACAGTGATTTTCGGAGTACTTGTCTAGTTTTATTATTAACAATAATTAATATTTAATATTGTAATGAATAAAATTTCTTCAGGACAGTAGATTGACTCTTTATAAACATCTTTATCAAGTAATAAATTTGATGGAAAAAGCTAATCAATTTATGTAATAAAGCGCGCTATAAAGACAGCGTCACGAACAGTGATTTTTGGCGCACATGTCTAGTTTTATTATTAATAATACATAATTTTTAATATTATAATAAATAACATCTCTTCAGATTAGGAGATTAACTCTTTATAAAAACTCAATTTTCCGACCTGAAAAAATGTGATTTATTATAATATTAAGAAATTAATGATTACTAATAATAAAACTAGACAAGTACTCCGAAAATCACTATTCGAGACGCTGTCTTTATCGCGCACTCTATTTCATAAATTGATTAGCTTTCTCCATCAAGTCTTCTTTCATTCGTTCAAAGCTAAGTATTTAAGTGCGCTCAATTTTTTCTTGTAAGATGCTGCACTGATCGCGTATTTTTTAGCAGTCGATGAAGATTTCTATTAAGAATTAATCTACTGACCTGAAGAGATGTTATTTATTAAAATATTATAAATTAATTATTAATAATAAAACTAGACAAGTACTCCGAAAATAACGGTTGAGACGCTGTCTTTATCGCACGCTCTATTCCATAAATTGATTAGCTTTTTCTATCAAGTCTTTTTTTATTCATTCAAAGCAAAGTAGTCGAGCGCGCTCCAAATTTTTCTATTGAGATGCTGCACTGATCGAGTATTATTGATTACTCAATGGAGATTTTTATAAAGACTCAATCTTCTGACCTGAAGAGATGTCATTAATCATTATATTGAAAATTAATAATTATTAATAATAAAACTAGACAAGTGCGCCGAAAATCACTGTTCGAGACGCTTTCTTTGTGGCGCGCTCTGTTTCATACATTGATTAGCTTTTCCTATCAAGTCTTTATTTACTTATTTAAATCAGAGTATTTGAGTGCGCTTAATTCTTTCATTCGAGATGTTGCACTGATCAAGTATTATTTATCACTCGATGGACAACTGAAACCTGATCAATTGCTTAAAAGGAGGAGGATTTCGTCATTCTTTCTGTAGAACATGATTACTTTTAAAAAAAATGCATAACTGAGTCATATGTTATTGGTTATGCTACAATTTGGATTATTTTCAAATCCTTTTAGTGCCCTTCTTGACCCTAAGTCAGTGCAATATCTACCTTATCAACCTTGGTCTTTGCAAGACGAATGTAACTCCTTCTCTTATCGCCGAGCCCTACGCACCTGCTCCGCTGCTAATGCTGCTGCTGCCACGGTGATCACGATGACTTATTGACACCCCACTTGACCCTTGGCCTTCCCGTTGCAGTTCATGAGTTGACACCCTTGTTTTCTTATAACGCGCTGATTGGTGCTTTTTACTAATAATAAATTGCCCATATCTTTGCTATTATGCTTCCGATTGAAAAATTGTGTAAAGCTTTTTATCTTGTATTGATGAAGACTATAGGATAGTGTGGTTTTTTGGACTTTATTTTAATACACGCTGTATAAGATATGAGTCAAATATAGATACGTAAATGCACAGAAATTGGTATACGTGGAAATATACAATACATGTATAATACATACTGAAACTTTTCCGAAAATAAATCATTTTGCAGTTAGTTTAGAGGATTTAATTAAGGTGGTTCAAGCGTAAAACGTTTGTGAACAGAATCAAGTAAAACTTATAGCAAATGTTCATAATTGCACAATGAATACTTCCTTGAAATTTCAGACCATGTAAACGAGAAAAAAATGCAAGATAAAGCTTGTTAAAAATTAGAAAATGAACATGGGCTCGTATGGCAGATTATTATTATTTTACCGGAAGTAGTGGTATATATTCTTATTTACTGAACAAAAAACTAATGAATCATAGTAAAAGTAACCAACTTTTTAGTTCAATTTTGATTTACGTATTTTAAGGGTCAAGATAATAAAATATTTTCAACAGAAGTGTCCGAAGTCAGGTTATGGGTGTAACACCATAATGAGCGTGCGTTTCTGCAGTACTGAGCAAAACTCGTGATAAAATTATACGAAGACAAAAAATAATGAATAAACACATCAAATATTTAAACCGTAGTTCTTACCAATAGCTATACTTACTACGAAAAAACAAAAATTTTTCACCCCGGTTTATAAAAATAAAAAAATTATTAATTACAGTTTGACCTTATGTCTTAAATTTATACCATCTAATTCACATCTAAGATATGTAATAAAAAAAATCTAGTGGACACCCACAAGACTTCCTAAAACATAATAGAACAGAAAAAAAATGTCGAAGAGGAATGGTTCATAACATAAAATCGAACACAATTTATGTAGGTTAGAATAGACGAGCAGAGAGACAAAAACTCTATTTAAGGATTTACTGTTTAATTATTTTCTGCATGTACGTAAAAATTATTACACGAATAAAAAAATGTTTTTTTAAATGTATCATCGTGATATAAAAAAAAATTAAAAACTATTACCATTTTAATTCTTACAATTATTTTCCAATGTCGCAGACGCAAAATCCACATATATAAATACTCATGAGGCTTGGCCTCCCTGAAAATTTTTGTTATTAATAATCTCATAACAGAAATGTTGGGGTTATTACAAATTAGTTGATAAAGTATCTTATAAGTGTATCATAAAGTGACAGAAATCAGGTATAGGGTTATGATTGTCGACGCGCAAAAACAATACTGCAGACTGGCAAGTATGTATAGTCACCGTATATATAGGCATGCTCGAACCACCGTAAAGTCGATTAGAAAAGGATTAAAGGTAAATCTAGAGATAAAAACCATTGAAGATTTGTATCATCAATCATAATATTACGTAGCAAAGCGATCAGTCGAAGAATCGCTACATACTTCAGCGTCATCAAACTAATTGTTATAGGATAAATTAATATAGTTTTTTGGAACACTAATTGTTTTAACATGAAATTAGATACTTTACGTGATTAAAAATATAGGTAGATAAAAAAAGACAACCCATTTCCGTCAAAAATAGATCCTATTACATTGAATGGGCGGTAAAAGAAGGTATACCAAATTGTTTTTCTAAAAAATGCATCACTACAATGTGCATTTGTTAAACATCAGATGCTGCATATTTTAGAAGTACCATCACTATGAAACACACAAATATTAGTATCATTTTTAAAAAAGTGGACTAAAAATAAAGATTAATATTTCAGACATCAAATGGTTTTTATAACATTTTTTATAAAATCATCCGTAAAAATGATGTGATGATAAATTACATGTGCAATATTTAATTTGAAGAATATACTGGTAAAAATTTTAGCCCGGCCACACTCCCAGGCCCGTAAGTGCGAGGAACAACTTTCATAGGACCAAAATATGCAAGCTTATGGAATTATCTTATCACCGAGAGAAATTAACATAAATACATCCACTAAGTCGCAAAATGTTCGTTTTCCATAGTACATTAATTATAATGATTGATATTAGGGACAAACATAATATATCTATGGTTTGAACCGACACGGTAGCGTAGCGGTAGAGTTGCAGTTTCGTCGATCTCTGGAATCAAGCAGTGTACAGGCATGGGTGGGACTTGGTTCGAGTCTTGCCGTTTGCCTAGAGGTTCGCTTCCGCTGCTTTTTTCCAACACTTAGAAAAAAATATTACTGTTTCAGCTACAATAGCCACGCCAAAATAGCTTTGGTCCGCTCAAGTCATGACGGCGGCAATTTACAGCTATACTAACATTATCGACGATTGGACGCAACCCTGTCTACAGATGCTTGACTGCAGCTAAGCTAAAATGTCCTGTGTCACCCAAGTTGATATAACCGCACCTACCCTTACTATGTGACTCAAGCTAAAATAGCTAGGGTTTATGGTCGATACAGCTTTATTTTTCTCTGAGTGCGGGGTTTGATTAACTGTTTCTCTTACGTTGCGGACAATATGAGCAGGAGGTGTGCAGGAGTTTCAGTCCTAGTCTATGCCCCTCCACCCGGACACAACCCAGGCAATACCCCCGGCCGTTTCGGGCTGGGTTCTCCCCGAGTGGTTTCCCAACCCACAGGACTCGTCCTGGCGAATGCAGACCGGCCCCCCCCCCCCCCCCCCAGATCCCCTTTCTTCTCCCAGTATAAAAGTGCCGAGCAGTGATGGGTTTACGACACAAAATTCTATTTAAATCCAAACCTTTTCGACCCAGTAACCTGGGGAACAATAAAATAGTAATAATATTATAATTTAATAAATTATAATTAACATAAGAAGATAACTTAAATCCCTAGCTTTTTAACCCAGTAACCCGGGGGACAGCAAGTTAATAATATAATAATTAAATTAATTAGTATAAACATAACAAGATATCCTAAATCGCAAGCTTTTTAACCCAGTAACCCAAGGGACAGCAAGTTGATGATCTATTAACTAATAAATTATTATAAAAATAACATGATAACTTGAATCCAAAGCTTTTTAACCCAGTAACCTGGGGGACAATAAAACAATATCATAATTGAATAAATTATAATAAAAATTACAAGATAACCTTAATCCTCAGGTTTTTAACCCAGTAACACGGGGGATAGTGAGTCAATTGTATTTTACTTGAGCAAAATATTCAATTAGCAACGTCACCTACATCCCTAGCTTTCTTCAATTATTTAATTAAATAATAACTCGCTGTTCCCGGATTACTGGGTTAAAAAGCTTGGAATTCAGGTTATGTTTTTATTTATTTAATAATTTACTCAATTAAAATATTAATAACTCGCTGATCCCTAGGATACTGGGTAAAAAAGCTTGGGATTCAGGTTATGTTGTTTTTTTAAAATAATTTATTTGATTGAAATATTATCACTTGCTGTCTTCCGGTTTATTAGGTTAAAAATCTTGGGATTTAGCTTATCTTGTTATTTTTGTACTAATTTATACAATTATTATATCATTAACTCGCTGTCCCCCGGGTTACTGAGTTAAAAAGCTTGGGATTTAGGTTGTTTGGTTTTTGCGGTTTTGCCCAAATAGCCGATTCAAATTACGCGCGCTCGAATTCTATCACTTATGAGAACGAGCAATAATTGTTTGCCTACCAATTTATCACATATCCAATTATGTTATCTATTTTTTTTTTATTTCTATCTACGACATAAATGACACGTCGTAAAAGCATTTAAAAAATACATTTAATACATACATTTACGACGTGTCGTAAATGCATTTACAACAGGACATATTATACACGACCCATCACTGGTGCCGAGTGCCCAAGGTAGGACGTAGTGCACTATAATATAAAAAAAAATCTATGGTTTTAATGCTGATAAAAAAATTACTAACTTTTATAAAAAATATTATTTTAGAGTAATACAATTTTTTGTTTAACATTAGTTGCGGGGATCTACAATATTCTATTTCGAGGCTCAGACGCTTAAAAGAAAGCTAAGTTTCGAGTGACAAAGCTTAAAAAAACCGCTTAATTCATATTTCTACATTAAATTTGCAACATTTCAGGCTAAACTAAATGTTTGTTTTTAATTCTTTAATCTGGTCTTATAAAAGTTAATCGGCTACAAAAATCGTCCAAGCGCCTGACAGCAGAACACCTATTATTTCGACTGAAGTTTGTAAGCAGCAAGTCAAAAAGCAGTCGATCTCGAGTCACGATTTTTGAGAGATATAGGTATACACATTTTATTCTATTTTCAACAAAATACGTTATTAAGTAATGGTACATTGTGTATGAAGCAGGATATAGTTGTACATTGCATACGCGGGCGCCACTAACGTCCAAGTAGGCAATGTGCAACTGTGCCCACACTATTTTTTATCACAAGTGCAAAGAATATGAAATTATTCTACTCTATTTGCATGAGCGAGGCGAGTAATATCCAATAAGCAAGTTACTTTTCTCGTGTTCTAGGGTGTCAATACCTTAGATGTATCAGCACCCGAACGGATACAAGTCTAGTTCTGCTGGGGTACCTCAAGATAGTCTATCTGTTGCGCTGGTAAACAGATTTTTGTCGTATCAGTAGGCTAGGTTTTCTGTTAATGAAGTACTTGGGAACAAGATTTTGGATCGATATATTTGAAAGAAAGAACTTGGGAGCAGTTGAGTGAATGATCACTGTGCCACGATGTACTGTAGCACGTTTTTCAGGCTGTATTTTTTAAAATTGTATGAATCTTAAGAAAATTTCTCGTTACTTTCGGGCCCTAAAAAACTAATCCATTTAGAATTTTACAAGCTTTAATGCTATGTATCGCTTACTACGGAAAAAATACATGAACTGTTTATTTTAAACAAAAAACGTAAGATAATGCTTTCCGTACGATTTTTTATAAGCAATTGATTTTCTTACGTTCTAAGGTGTCGATACATCAGATGTATTAACGTCCGAACGGATTCAAGTCCAGTTATGTGAAGGTCGGTCAGGGTGGTCTATCCTTTAAGCTTGTAAACATAATTCTGTTATATCAGCTTGATAAACTCTCTGGTAATGAAGTACTAAAGAGCCTATAAATGGACGGACTACGCTTCGAATCTGAGACAGAATAGCTTTCCATGCACCCCTCTCAAGGAAAGGATTACATTAAGATGTAATTGCAAAGTATTGTGGTTTTTGAGCCAATAAGCTAAAGTAGAAACATCTATTTATACAAAAATCTACGTTGATTTTCAAGTTCACAAAGCGTATTTATAGCATGTTATCTCGATAAGTAATTTTTATTTCATTAAAAAACGTTCGCTTGTAGGAAGCAAAAGTCGTATCTCAAGTATTTGAAAACCTTCAAAATTATTATTTTTCTTTCAATTTTACTTTTTTAAAGCATATTTTCTTCTTCAAGGTGCCCTAAGTACTCTAATAACTGAGTAGATTTGATGAAATTTGTATCAATTACATATATTCCATAATATAAAAATCCAATTCGATAATTTTCATCATGCAAGCAATCTAATCTCGTAGTCTTTTAATTCATTTTTGTAGCAGATGATTAAGGCTGCATACACAGATAA
>JAPYYV010012170.1:0-11309 GCA_030522625.1 Copidosoma aretas | reverse complement strand
ATATTAATCTGATACTGCAGATTACGAATCAAATTTTTTTTTTCAGATTCGTAAACGTACTTTTTTATAATTGTCGCTGTCCGAATATAGGTCTCAAAATCTCTCTTGTCCGAATAGGGGGTACTTTACCTTTGATCGAATGTTCGTCATCTCACGTGAAGGAATATTATAAAGTTTTTAGAAAGCTATGTCTAATGTTAGTTTCATGAAAAATGTATATTCATTTAGTACAAGTTTTACAAACCCTACGGATGGAAAGTACACCAAAGTATTTTTAATTCATCATTGATTGAAGAGAAAATTATTCACTAGATACGCTCTAAAATAGTCAATTGAAAGATGCAACATAATTTCACTGTATTTCCTAATCGTTTCCAGTACTTCAGCCCTGTCTACAGACATACTAATCGACGACCGTCAGTCTCCGTCAACGTCGTAACTCAGTCGTTACGCTAATCGAATCGACATGCTCACATAGTACAGCAGCGACAACTGATTCAACATCTTCTATTCCTTGTACATAATATACGATGGCCCAAAAGCACTCACTCCCAGCGCTTTTTAAGCACAGCTTTCACCGAATCGACGAATCCGATGTTTTAGTCATCCGGCTTTCGTGCAAATAAACGCGTCATAAGAATCAGCCGTGCAAAAACAGAGCCAGAGCTTTTGGTACATTGTTTTTCCGTTTCGTTGTTTGCCATCAGCCGATGTTTATCGCAGGCAAACAGCGGCGCGGATTTTTCCGAAACCATAACAGTAAAAGCTCTTTTCCGAGAATCACAGTACAAACAAATGAACAAACAACTTTTTCCTACGCACCTTCGTGGGATAAAAAATACACGCCCCGACGCCGCTACAAAAGCGAAGCACTTTGCTGCTCCGTATCTATAAAAAGGAAAAAACAGGAAAATCTCTCCCGCAATGGCACGCACATCGTTGCCGTTGCAGAAACTCAAAAAGTTGCTGCCCGCATGGAAAAAAAAGCGTCTTCCGGCTCAAAAGCGATGCATCATCCCGAGTAGGAAAGTGATGAGCCACTGTCCGCTGCTTGGACCGCGAGTGTACCATTCAGCCGCGCAGAAAGCCGAGGGCCCACAACGTCTTCCTAAAAAGGGGAACTCGGTCGATAAGTGACTCTCGCCTCCGCCCTTTCGCGAAAAAGAGATACGATGTACGCAGGCCGCTCGGCGGTGGGCGTGAAAAATCGATGCTTACGCGTGTAACGTACGACCAAGCTCGGGAGGCAAATCAGGAGCTCGGCCACCTTCAGTGCTCGTGACGGCGTCTTTAGGCACTGCGGTATCAAACGATAGCGCGCTACTTGGTCGTACCTGGAGATTTCTCGCTGTCGGTAGCCCGATACCACGCGACGTTTTGAAAACGTTGAGAGCAACATTCAAACATATTGTTGAAAAACGTAACAAACGTCGAGGGTATGTACTGTTTGTTTTCATTAAAATTACTTTCGAAATTCCCTACTTCTTAGTTTAATTAGACGTAAAGATCCCGATGACGTCACCTGAACTGAGGGCCCAAGTTATTTTACGATTGTAAAAACAGTTATTTAAATTTAAAAAATTGTTACTATTAAATTGATACAAAACAGCTTATATCCCCACTCTGGATATCAACATGCGAATAGTGGCAGCGAATCGCCATAAGATCAACGTGCAATCTAACGTACGAATAATTTTGACGAAAACAAGTATCAGACGCCTCTAACGTGTTTGAAACGTTTACACAGCGTATGTTCGACAAAACATACAGCTTTCGACGTTCTAAAAACATTTTTACGACGTTGCGTGCTATTTGGACATCACGCGCGTGTGGCGGCGATGATAACTTCGTGCACGAAAAACAATAAGCACGCCGCAATCGATACGCCCCCTCGAAATCAACGATGAAAACGAGCGGGCGCAAAAGAACAACGGCGCGGCGCTTTCGCAGGTCGAAAATACATAATACAGTCGGAGCAGCGTCCAGGCCCAAGTTACCGGAACGCCCTTTTCGTTGCGCGAGCGCGCGCTCCTCCGGCCGTGTAACGCGGCTCAAAAATCCAGCCGCGATAGACAAAAGCGATTACGAACAAACGCGAGAATGATGATGTAATGTTATCCCGTATCCCGCGCCAACAACTTTCGTCACGCAGCCCCGGAACCGAATCACATGCATACGTATAGGTGTACGTGTATAGGTATGCCTGCGCAAAAGGGAAAGGGGCAATCGGCGGGGATGATAACGGAGCGCCGATTGTCGAGCAGCGGCGAGGATGCCGTATCGCGTGGCTCGATTAATAAGCGCGTGCTGAACTGATAATCGGCGCGGTGGCACGCCATATATGTACACACGCGCAGACACGGCGGTGCGGTCTGTTGCATTATCTGTTCGCCATCGCCTATGGAAGTCTCAATTTATTGTTCTCTCTGATTTGTTCAAAGTCAAGCCTACGGTGTGTTCGTAGAAGTTGAAGTAAAACAAGTTTTATTGGCATGAATCATAGGTTATACAGCCAGAATACACAACGGGTAATATACTATGGGTAGTAGATATCGTTTCTTAGTGTAAGGTATTTCATTCATTTATAGTCGGTGCATTCGAATTTTTTTGAATGTCACGTTTATATTGGCTTTTGAATTCAAAGTTACATAGCCATTTATGTCAAGTGACTTACCACAATAGTAAATTCGATTGTAATAAATGCTTCTTAAAACTTAAGTGACGGAATAACGTAATCAACCAGATGAACACAAAATTAAATATTTTAATCTATACTATCAAGTAAATTTCTTATGGAAAATGGGCCATGCTTTGCGGTTTCATAAAGCTTATTAAGCATCTCAGTCCTTTCGTTATTAAAATCGATACACTGTCAAAAGATATGTTCTAAGTCATCAGGGTCTTCGCCGCATTCACATATATCGGTATTTACAATATTAAATTAATTGATTTGGTATTTACTTGATAAAAATCCATAATGTAACAAGGAAGATAAACAAAAACTAAATAATTTTCAAATGAATTTTATATATATATTTATTTCAATGGAATTCGTTACAGCTGTTTTGGTACGCTATACCTTCTTCAGACGAATAGCGCACAGCTACTGAGTGCTATACAATTTATATTCAAGCCTTGTGCTTGTCGTCAACGGAAACATATACAAATATTCACATACACATATACAAATATAAATATACACAGATAGGGCGTTGCGGATAAATACTACAGAGTAAACATAAAGAGTAATGACTAACAAGCTATGTGGATCGGTGTACATACCGGACGCGAGATTCTCAAAATTACTTTACATTTATTAAAGTAATATATTCAAATCTCAAATCATTCAAATCTATTTGACAGTTTAACAATGTATTACTGTTTCTTAATTCATTCATTTACATTGTTTCTAAAAAATCTAATTTTTCCTAATTCGGTCACTTTTGCAACCCTGGTGCGCCCTCGGTAGGAAAAATAGCGTTCGCCGCTCATGTGCATCCGACCAGGGGGGGTCTCAACGGTCCCTCGGGCGTTGCTTCGCAAGCGCCTTCGGGCCCAGGGACCGCCCTGGAGAGATGCACATTTGTGACGAAAACTAAGTACTATTTTACCTGTATCACAGACATGTAGTATTTAAAAATTCGGATTAAAACTATGACCAGATTCAATTAGATGATTAGCGTAGTTATTATTTCGTCATTTATTATTTATCATCAATTTTTGTAAAGTTTTGTTGGTTATGAACACAACGCTGATATTGAGTTTTTTTAAACGCGTCGAAATAATTTCAGAAAGTAGGCCTGTGTGTGTCACTGTCAGACAAGGAAATAACTTTTTTGATAGCTTTATTGTAAGACATTTTTACAATTGATTTGTCTACAATACTAGGGTCACAGTTATTGTCAACAGCTAATTGTTTAATGATATTTAATTCTTTATGATATACAGTATGTGAAAGAGGAATACTTAAAAGTATGTGAACGTAACTTTGAAAGGCAGCTAATTTGTGGGTGCATGGATGGAGGGAAGAATTATGGATAACCGTATCCGTGCGAGAAGGTTTGTGATATATACCGAATTCAAACGTATTATTATTGTTAAGTCCACAAAATTTAACCTATTATTTGATTCTAATTCCTTCGTAAAGTTAACGCTCTCATGAATACTATTAATAAATTTTAAAAATGTATCTAATTGCCTTTTAGTTCGAGTGAAACCAGCAAGAACATCATCTATACAGGTGCCAAAACTAGTAGTTTTCGTACCTCGGGCCTTTTTGGAACCCTGGTACATCCTAGGTAGGAAAAATAGCATTCTCTACGCATGGGCATCCGGCCAAGGCCGTCCCAACAGTCCCTCGGGCCCAGGGACCGCCCTGGAGAGATGCACATTTGTGAAGAAAACTACTATTTCCTACCTCGGGCACTTTTGCAACCCTGGTACACCCTCGGTAAGAAAAACAGCGTTCGCTACTCATGTGCATCCGACCAGGGGGGTCCCAACAGTCCCTCGGGCGTTGCTTCGCAAGGCCCAGGAACCACCCTGGAGAGATGCACATTTGTGACGAAAACTACTATTTTGGTTAATTTGTAGTATTTATCTGCGACGCCCTGTATGTGCATATTTATATATGTATATGTGTATGTTTGCATTTGCATATGTTTCCGTTGACGACTAGCACAAGGCTTGAGCATAATTTTTATAACACCAAGTGGCTGTGCGCTATTTTTCTGAAGAAGGTACAGTGTACCGAAACAGCTGTAACGAATTCCATTGGAATGAATATGAAATATTATAACCAAAAAATCATGGCCTAAATCTAGGCCTGTGAAAGAGCTTGAAGTAACTTGTACTTTTATTTTCAAACATAGACAACAAGCTCGATTCATTTTCTTTGAGACATTGCTTACGAAATCTACTTTTTAGATCAGTAACAGGAATCGCCAATTTTGGAGAAGTGCCCTCAACTGATGCATGCTGAGCTATTTTATCGACTGATTTATTCCCTTTTATTCCTGCATGAGATAGAATTCAGATTAATTGGAATTTTCTACCGAGTTCCTGAGCTTTTAAAAGTTTCTCCTTCAAGTTTAAGATTATCGGGAACTCAGATTGAAAGCCTTGAAGGTTGTTCAATGCTGAAAGTGCGCTAAGCAAGCCTGAAAAAATCCGAAATGAGGAGTTCCTCTCAGCAATGACAATGTTGAGGCTAAACATTCTGCAAAAAGAATAGAGGCATCATCAGTGGTGTTATAAGAGCTTATCAAATCTTTATTGTCAGACCAGGTTTCAAAACCTGCTTTGGGGAATTTATTGATATACCGTTTTGAGCCGTACGTAAAGATAAAATTACAATTTTCACTGTGGACAAATGTGTTGCTAAACTCTAGGTTGGAGTCTATTGGTAAACGAATTCCGTGGCTGGAGTTAAGATCAGAATTGTAAGTAAAAAATTTGTAGGGCGAAGGGGACAGAACATTTTAGAAATGTGTCGACAGATCTGTTTGTACAATGAGACCTTCCAAATGCCAAACGTCAAGAGCAGATTAGAACTAGAGATTTTCTATGATTGTGGGAGTATGGATTGTGTTCTGATGTAGAGAATATATCTCCTATGCTTTCTAAAGTAACATTCTCTTTGATGGAAAAAAGTTTGAGAAAGAATGAGTGGGCTAAGTATTTTAATCTAGGTTTTGGTAGGGGAATTTTCTATTCTACAGTTAAAACACAGATTGGTGAACTTTTAATGTAACTCATGGCCAGTATAATAGCACGTTTTTAGAATCTTTGGAGTTTATTGAAAGAATTATCGGAACATGGTGAGATTAAACAGCCACAATACTCCAGAAATATCTCAACAGTGATTTGCATAAGATAAGAAGAATATCAGGGTCGCCATCCCACCAAGTACAACGAAACATGCCAGGATGTTAAGAGGGCAATAACTCCTGGCCACTTGGTAATCCATTTGCTTATGCCAGTTCAAATTCTTATCTAGATACATGTCCAAGAATTTAACAAAGTCTGAAGGGGACAGAGTTGTATTCAGGAGTATTACTGAGAACTGATCTACTTTGATTCTAATCTTACTAAAAAGTACTAATATGCACTTGTTCGGAGCAAGTTCCAAACCTCTCTCAGAGAAAAAGTTTGTTACCATTTACATTTCCCGGCTTAGAAGAGCACAAGAGGCTTACACTCTCAAGTGAGGCGTAAATAACTTCGTCATCAGCAAATCTTAGAAGGATTGCACTATTGTCAATGAGTTGGCTGAGATCTGATGTATATAGAGCATACAAGATGAGACTGGAGCACAGAACTTGGGGTAGCCCGATGTTAGTTTTGAATTTGCCTTTTGCACTTGAGTTGATCAGACTGAGATATCTAACATAGATAAGGTTACAAATATATGAGATGAAGCTGTGAGGAAAGCCTAAGGCTATTATATCTTTGAGAAGGATGTCGAGGATCATCTCGTTAAAGGCTCCCTTGATGGCCAAGAAAACTGCAGCTTTACTCCGTCTTAGGTAAAAGGATTTTTGTACGTCAGATGTTAGCCGTGTAAAGTTATCTGCGCAAGAGCGTCCTTTGCGGAAACCGTTTTTCTGGTCAGGTAGAAGTTTCTCGTTTTCTAACCACAATACCAATCTATTGTCTACTATTTTTTCCCAACCTTCAAAACTCAAGAGGCCATGGAGATAGGCCTGGCTGTTTCGTTTGGTTAAGGTAAAAAAGTAATCAGATAACAAGATCGTTCCTTCGGGAAGAGGCCCTTATCATAGAGTTCGTTATATAGTTCTAAGAGAACTCTTGTAAAATTCTGGCAAGTGTGTCAGAATTTGGTAATTGATTCTATCCACCCCTAGGGCTGAATTGAATTTAACAATATTTATAACGTTTCAGAGTTCACTGTACGAAAATGGAGAGAATAGAATGTGTGTAGGGTTATCTAGTGAGTGGTCCAAATTTGAAAAGTTAAATAGCTCGCTGGCTATTTTTTTTGGCTCTCACTTTTTTTGTCCATGCAATGACTCTTGTGGTTGATGAAATCTTTTAAGGTACAGCGGTATCGGAGAGATTTAAGATTAGTTTTTCTGATTCTTATTGCTCTGCCCCATTTAGCATTCCACCAAATGGTGTGAGGTTTCTTTTTTAAAGTTGTGTTGTTGGTGGAGTTTGTGAGTTTTTTGTTAGGTGTGGTTTTCTGAATTTATAACTCAAGGATTCTACGATACAAGTATCCACGTATCAATGAAAGTAACGCATCTTTTGTATCTTTCGAAAACATGGTAGTTAAGAAAGTCCAAACTTGTGCTTACCAATTTCAAGGTTTTCAATAAATTTAGTCCAGTCTAGTTGCTAAGGTTACATCTGTAATCGTTTTCTGGCAGATATCCAGGTGAGACATTTCATTTAATATGGATGGGAAAATGGTTATTGCCCTATGTATTGTCCATTACACGTCAGGTTGTAGAGAGGTCTAAATTGGGGGAGATAAAAGAGAGATAAATACTTGAGTATTTGCACGAGTCTTAAGAAATGGTAACGTAAGTGTAGCTTCCACCATTGAGTAAGAAAAATTTGTAATCGAGAGTATCCACAAAGACTTTACCATTAGTACAATTGTGGATACTACCCCTAAGATGTGGGGTGGGGGGGGGGGGGCGTTGAATTCGCCTACGAGGAGGAAAGAGCCGAAACGGGATACTTTAGATGATAGTTCAGTCCAGCTTTCTATTCTGAGATTGTTGTCTGATGTGGGTCCCCTGTAACAGCCAACTATATTGAGAGCCCTTAGACTAGTGTCAACACTGATAGCACCCACCTCAAATCCCAGTTCATCAAGTGAATAGTCTAGCACATTAAAGATCAGACCACTTCTAACAAAAAAGGCGATCTCCCACCTCTTTCAACACTATCTCTATCAAATCTTACCATGTCAAATCCATTCAGGCTGAATTTTTCGTGCAGCCTAAGCCAGGTTTTCACCACTACATCATCGAAATTTAATGTATTGTGATATAAATCGAGCTCGTTGCCTATGCTTCTAGCATTTCGTTGTAGTATCATTCTGCTGGACATATTGGATAGTATAGTTCGTATGAACGTAAAAAAGTAAAAAGTATTCAATTACAATTAAATAAAGTAAAGAGTTGAAGGTTTTTTTAAAAATAATAAATTAAAGTTATTAGTTTTGTTAAACTATTACTCTTTTCATTGAACTTAATTTTTAGTTAATTCTTGGTATCGGTGAGTTTTGTATCCACTTACTTGATTTCAATAGGATTTTTGTTGTTGCTATGGATAGTCTTCTCATTCTTATTGATGTAGACATTGGCCGTGTTGTTGCTAGTAAGATTTTTGTTCTGGATGACTAGTGACTAAAGTAGATTGACTCAAGCTAAACAGGGAATCGACAACGGTCTTGTCAGCAGAGCCACTGGTAGAGTTGCAATCTCTTGGTGAATTGAGAGCGTCTTTGCACTTTCCAGCTTTTATGGTGATTGTCTTGATTCCAGTTGTCTCAGTTATTGATTTATTTAAGGAGTTTAAGTTAGACATCTCACGATTGTATTAACTTTTATCGCTGTTAAGATTACTAGGATCTATCATTGACAGGGTATTTTTTGTTGACGTGCTCAGATTTGCGGTTTGTGAACTTGTCTCCTGACTTCAATAAGTGGTAGGTACTTGGTAAAGCAAATTGCTATATAACTTGTTGGGTTTTGTTGTGCCATATATTTTTTTTAAAGCCTTTTCTCTATAGGAAAGTCATCTGCACTCTATCTGAACTCTCCAAATCTTTTCTTGACTTGACGTCTGGCATCACTATAGGGCAGTTTATCGAAAGCCATAATGGTTTGAATGGCCTTTTTATCCTTATACTCTTTACAAACTTGTAGGTCTGTACATTTGTGAGAAGCTTTGCAGTGGGGACACCAAGGGGTGATTCAGATCTATGACTAACCTTCGTGCTTCTCTCTGTCACACATTACGCAGGCCTCCTTGCCTTTAAAATGTGAGACGGTACGACCGTAGCGTGGACAATTGTAACAGAGCATAGGATTTCTCACATAAGGAGTAACTTGTGTGGATAAGCCAAAGATGAAGACTCTGCTGGATAGAGATTTAGCTTCGAGACAAAGCTGGACTCTTCCACTAGGCATCCATTTATCACCATCACTTTTTGCCCGTCTATTTCGCCTATTCAGTCTTTTAACTTCTACTACTTTTATTTCGCTTTGAATATGATAAAGAATAAGGTCATAAGCTAAATCCGCAGGGATGCCTATGATGAGTCCCTTTCTTGTTTTTCTATAAACGTAAATGAAGGCTTCAAGATCATGTTGTTCCAGAAAAGTATCCAACACACCGAGAGAACAAAGCACGCTCGTAGAAAGTTTCGGACGTACTCATGGAAACGTGTGCTAGTGGAACTCAGTAGCAGAATGTATAGCAGTGTGTGCATCTCCGCTTGGCAATATCGGCATGGCTGTGGAACGTGCTGAGCCAATTCATTGCAACAGGGTCCACTGAGCACGGCCCACAGCTTTGTCGAGCAGAGCTGCGCACACTGCAATACATTCTGCTACTCAGTTCCACTGGCACACGTTTTCATGAGTATGTCTGGAACTGTCTACGAGCTTGCTTTGTTCTCTCCAAACAAAATATTAACCCATTTTTTTCTTGCTTTTGTACTTGTTATAAGAAATACTTGCAACTCTGTATTCATTGAGCACTGGGATACCAAGGTGTTTGATGGTGTACTTGATCTATACACCATTTGAGCCTTCATTAGAGGGCAGGAACAAGGTAGAGTTCTTGTATCCGTATTATTTATTCCACGCTAACCGCTAAGCCATCGAAGTTCCCAAGATAGAGTTCTTGCCGTTGACAGTTGGGGTTTCAGCCACGGGATCATTATTGTTAGTCGCAGCTCTGGAATTTTTTGGAAAACGATTTCTATCCAGATTTTCTGCATCTAGAGCTCTCTTTTTTCTATTCTCAATGCTACTGGGTGAAAAAGCATCAATCACTACACTGCCATCACCTTGCATACTCCAATCCATTGTAAACCCCTCGGGCGCACAAGCAGTGGAAGTACCGCTCCTGCACTCCTCTTGGCTTCGAGTAGCCATCTCGGTATATTCACAAGCATAATTCTTTATTAACGTCTTTTTCGTATTAGTACATATAAGACGGAGTAACATACATCATTTATTATTACAACACAATCGCATTTTTTTTACGCAGAGCATATTATTGTACAAATTCTTTTCGACCTTATTTCCAGGTAGTCTAGCCCATATACATAGATCATTTTTATTTTCAATGCGCAGCCAATTACGACCTGGATTAAATCTCAGCCAGAGTCCACAGAAACAATCTGAGTGCCCCGACCGGGATTTGAACCCACGACCCCGACGGCATCGTTGTTTCCGAAGATAGCACGCTACCAACTGACCCAACGACGCCGACTCGGTATATTCGCTTTGTGAAAATGTTTGGCACCATCTGTTATCATGACTCATGAGTCTGTCGATATTCCAGGAATTTTCAGGACTCAATGTATTCTATAGATTTCAAATAATACCCCTGCTTATTTATTAGGTTGCTAAATAAGGTAAGCGATACGGTAACTGAAACTTCTGTTGCAAAAAAATACAGTTCCAGCTGAAATAAATGATGAGTAGCAAAACCTAAATGTCGCATAATCAACACTGGAAAAACTGAGGGACAAACTGATTAGTTTATAAACATGATGCGAAAAAGACGTGAGTGACAGTCAACGACGTCAAAATCTTTGGTCGATTATCTTACAATCCTTGGTGTGGTTATCTGTTTCATTATTTCTTTCAGGAAAAAAAAAACTATATTAGATTCAGTAACCGTTATACCATTTAAACAATCGACGTACTTCAGAGTTAAAAGTTCATATATTTATATTCACAAGCATCCAATCGGTCGAGTTACTTATCTCGATCTTTCAACAAACGATGACGCTTATGCTTTCATCGAAAACATAACCCATCCTGGCAGACAAGTGCACGTACATGGACGATATTTTTGGACGGTGACGACGAACAAAAGCCTGGGACACGTAGATTAGAAAATAAAAATAAAGCAAGAAATAGATCACCCGCAAGAGCTTAATTTATGGGGCAAAGAAGCGCCGCGCAGTGACCAGCAATTACCCTCTTGGGGGTGGGTCTGGGGGCTGTGCGAAAGGGACAATATTGCTCTTTGCGTCGCTCGTGTGGGTTAATTTTGCAGTCGAGGGGTGGGGTTGGAGAAGAAAAAAGACCATC